>JAGFPH010007375.1:5505-22376 GCA_018207615.1 Philaenus spumarius | reverse complement strand
ACAACAGTAATTAACTACGGAACTAACGATATATTGTCGTAACAACAACACGACATCCTAAAGCACAAAAATTCTAAAACTTCAATTAAACCTTGTCCCATCCCGATTTCTTTGTTTATTGAAGAAGAAATTCCTGTGGGACGCGAGACGGGAATAGATTACGACATTCCAGAACAACAAAGCACAGGGAACATTGACTTCTTCATCTGCAGATTTTTAGAGATGTAATAGTACATCATTTATGTGGATGTTCAATTTCGGTTTGAGTCTAGTATGAATATTGATCCAGTTTGTTGGTCTTTCGAAACCGTTTATACACATTTTTATGTGTTCCGTTTTTAAATATATTATGTGTCAAAATATTGTTTGCATGTTTTATACTATATCTATAGCAGCAAAAACTACTTAAGGGTCTGCTGTAGTGGCGGCCATCTTGGATTTTTATCCCATAAGAGCAATGTTAAATTTCAAACCATTTACTTCGTTTACTTTTGACCATAAAATTGTGTGCAAGGTCTCATTTTGAGCACAGTCACAATACGCATCCGTTTTGCAATTTACATTTTTTTAAATGCATTTGATTTGTTATGTAATTGACATTTCGTAAGTACAAAGTTTGAATTTTTTCCTAACACAATAAAAAATTAATAATGAAAAATAATTTGCAAGCCGGATCCGAAATTTTATAAAGAATATTCAGTTTTTTTTTTCAACACTCAATTACAAAAGATAGACTTATAAAATGGTTTGAAATGAGGCAATGTCAAAGCGTTCAGCTGCAAGAAATTTTACTGTTTAGATAGGGATATAGTGAGAAGCGGTTGGGTTTCCGGTTGCTTTCTCGTTTATTGGCGCAGACCCTTAAGACAGAAATACGAAATTTTAAAGTTATATATTCTTATGGGGGTCATAGACGCACACTAAGAAAGGATTTTACCAAATTTTATTGTAAATCGTAAAAATAGCGAAAATTCCGATAAACAAGTTCGAATAAAAAGCTTAGCAAACACATGTTTCTTTACATTCATTAGCAAAGCAACCAACTTAGTTTAATACTCTTCACAACAAACAGCTTTTTTAGGTTAGATTAACAAACTAAAAGCAATTACAAACAAAAATCAACGAAAAATGCTTACTGTGTTATAATTGAATTCAAACATCTGTTGTTACACCTTATATAAATAAAACTTAACCAAGTAAATTTCAATGAAAAACGTAATATAAGTTTAGGTTAAGCCTACAATGAACCAAAACAAGTTTATTAACGAATTTCCATAGGAAAAATGAGCTATTACAGTGGCCTTTATGGTAAGACCCAAGGTCGGGAGTAGCAAATGAGCACCGATCATGATCCCTAGAACACGTTTTTGGGTGTCATTAAAATTCATATATATATATATATATATCTATATAAAAGCGAAATGGCACTGATTCGTTCATCAGCAGAACTAAAAATCTACTGAACCAAATGAGTTCAAATTTGGCATGCATGTTCAGTTGGACCTTTAGACGCGCACTAAGAACGGATTTTGAAAACACCCCAAAGATACGATCAATATTCGCGTTTTTCTAGCGATTTTTTGCGTTTTCTCAGCTTTTTCGAGAACTAATTGGCAGAAAATGTTGAAATTTGGTACTTAGGTTCGTTTAGGGCCTAAAAGTAGTCTGTTAAAAAATGTTTGAGATTCTCCCAAAATTACGCCAGAAATGGGCGTTTTTGCATTTTTCCTTGCGTTTTCAATGCGTTTTTGATCATCGTCAAATTACGCCCGAACGGATTGGAATTAAATTTGGTATGTAGCTTCCTCTAGGGTCTTAGGCGCTCTGTAAGAAAGGGTATGAAAAATTTCGAAATTTTAGGAGGGGTTTGGGGGGATCAAAGTTACTAAAATCATAATTTCAGATCTTTTATTATTAAGACAATAGTGCTTTTATTATTTAAGATCTATATATATAAAAGCCAAATACCACTCACTAACTGAACACTTCAAAAGATTACAATTACGTTAAAAAGACTGAAAATACTAACCACCACGGGCAACGCCGTAGGCCTACGTGTCAGCTAGTATATGTATATATGTGTTCGCACTCTAGCGGCCGCATTTTAAGTCCGATTTGGTTCAAATTTGGTACACATGTTGGTTGTCTACGTCGCTCGGACGAGTTCGTTGGCAAAAAAATCCAACAACCGGAAGTACGTTTTTTGACCGGAAGTAACTATTTTTTGACATTTTTACTACGAGAAAGAAATTTTTTTAGAGTGTTTTCTAAAAATATAAATGTAGGATGTTATTCTGCACATTTTATTTTTTTACGCGACCTTATAGCTCGCTTGGTTCCCCCAAAATCGATCAAAACGTAAAATACCATAAAAGTACTCGGTTCAAAGCCATGTGGTGGATTTTACCGTGGGGTTGGCGTGCGAAGCACGCAATGCATTGTGTATTGAAGATACTCCCAATACGGGGGTTGGCGTGCGAAGCACGCAATGCTTTCTGTGTTAAAGAAACTCCCAATTTTCGGAATGGCGTGCGAAGCACGCAATGTTTTGAATATTGAAGACACTCCCAATATGCGGATTGGCGTGCGAAGCATTCTGCAGCTATTCAGCACCGTCGTGAGTAGACTTATTTCCCAAATTGTTTGTTGAAGCCCTAAAACATAGGCCTAAAATTTAATTTTGGAAATTTGCTCAACTCACGTCAGCGGTCCAGCTGCGTGGTCGAATTATTTGCTACCAATTTGGCAAATTTAGAATTATGTAACTATTCTTCACAACTAACAGTTTTTTTTTAGATCAGGTAAAAGCACACAAGGCTTACTGTATTATAAGTCAAACATCTGGTGGTGCATATTATATTGTTTCCTTTAGTTGGTAATATTGTTTGAAATGTTGATAATTGATTATAATATTAATGGTGAAAAAACAACGCGTGCCACAATTCGAATTATAGAGGATGGTCGTGTCTATTTCGGTCTCTGTCTTACATCAGCTGTGTACAGCTCATCGCGCAATCGTCAGTAAACCATAATCTGTTTGCATTGGCTTCATCATGGGTGAGCGAAGCGAGCAGGGCAGAGCCCCTACTATATTATAAATGTCTAGATTTACTCACGACATGGTAATGAAAGGAATCATATTGAAAACGTGTATCTATTGAACGAAGACATAAGAAATACAGAGTGTCTAAACATGTGTAAGACAATAATGAATTATTTATTGTACTAGTAAGCCCCCGTAAAAAATCACAGGCCGATTAATTAGATACACATCAGAAATACATCATTTAAAAAAATAAACTATTAAAAAACAACATTAAGGAATACTTATCTAGCCTACATAACTTTGCTGACGGGGATTTTTAACTCGGTAAATGTGTACAATAATAAGGCCTACTTTACATTTTTATTTACATAGTCTATGTTATTACATACCGGGTGTCCCACGAAGAGGTCCCTATTTTTAAATTAATATATTAGATGCACCGAACACTCTACAAACCTGAAACTCAACAGTCCTAACATACACATATGTAAAAGAAATACACCTGAGTATCAGTTAATTCTGACACATTAGGACAAAATGGCGGGATATCAAAGAAATAGTACCTTTTCGTTAAAATAGTTTTATTTGCTTAAGTGTTACAACATAATTATTGAATTTTAACGATGTTACTAAGCACTAAACAACGTTAGGGAATTAAAGATATAAGTAACTCATAAATAAAGTAAATCTATTTGATCCATAAACCTTATTCAAACTGATGTCCATCGATCGCAATGTACTGATGACAACGAAATAGAAAACAGTCATACGCTTTGCTGAACAACTCTCGAGGTATCAACAACAGTTCTTTTTCGATCAACCTCATTAGTTTATCGTCTGTCGCAATGTTATGACAATAAACCTTCTCCTTCAAAAAGCCCCACAGAAAAAAGTCACAAACAGTCAAGTCTGGAGACCTAGGGGGCCAGTTCATGAAGCTGCTGCCACGACCTATCCAACGGTTAGGAAGATTTTGGTCCAAAACTGCTTTGGCCACATTACTATAATGCGGAGGAGCTCCATCCTGTTGGAAAAAACGTCTTTCATCTCAGGCTGAGAAAGATGAGGAACTATGTGATTGCTTAAAACTGATGCATACCTTTCTCCAGTCATTGTTTGTCGGGATATGTCATACGACAAAACACCATCCTTGGTAACAGCAGCCCAAACTGTTATACCTGTTGATTTTAATTTCTCTTCTTGTAAGATATGTGGATTTTTTGTGTTATAGTAATGACAATTATGCCTGTTTACAGTTCCTTTTCGATAAAATGTCGCTGCATCTGAAAACACGATTCCTTCATGCCATTTGCTATCTACGTCAGTCTTTTCAATTATTTTCGAACAAAATTCCAATCGTCTGTCAGGATCATCTTCAAGCAGTCCGTGAACTAAATGAGTTTTATAATGTTTGATTTTGTTCTTTTTGGCATATCTTTGGACAGATGACTTCGGTATCCCTGTAGCAGATTCCACCTTTCTTACTGAATTAGGCGTATTTGGAGATTCCATGAAAGCAGCACATACGATTTCTTCATTTTCTATGTTGGAGGATCTATGGTATTTTTTTTTTTTTGTATTGACCCCGTTTCTAGTAGGATAGTCTTCCACTTACGAATAGATTTCCTTGACGGTGGAACTACACCTGGGTACCTTTCCCTAAAACACCTTATTGCTTCATAATCATTTTCAAAGGCAATAGCCCAGGAACAACATTTCACTTTTTGCTCAGTTGAAAACGGCATGGTACATAAGACACTTTACAATGCAACTTAATAACAAATGCCAATGTTTATTACCAAATATGTTCATTGTTGTGGATACACGCAGTCAGCTGATAGATTTAAAATAGTCTAAACAGCTGTAGCTGTTCCTATTCTAAATAAAAGTAGGTTTACCCTTAAAATACGATTGCTGATTTTTTTGTTTTTTTGTTTTTCTACCATTTTGTTTGGATTAGTCAGAATTAACTGATACTCAGAGGTATTTCTTTTACATATGTGTTAGTCACGACTGTAGAATTTCAAGTCTGTAGCGCGCTCTATACGTCTGTCATATCTATTCAGAAATAGGGACCTCTTCGTGGGACACCATGTATTTAAAGAAACATAAATGTACTATCTTTTAATTGCTTTTTACTTCATATTGCTAGATCAAATGATTTAGAAGTTATTAATATTACGGTATAGTAAAGAAATGAATAATCGAATAATAATATGTGTATATGTTATACGAAGATGTGCGAATGTTTCCGAAGTTAAACGAATATATCTCTTCTTTAAATTTGTATAAACAAATATATTGATAATAAAAGGTTTTATTTATATACAGTTTCTAACCTCAAAGCAAATGTTCCATAACATACATTAGTTCCATAACTCATATTTAAAAAAATCAACTTTACAAGAAATTAATTATAACGATTGAAGTTGTAAACATAACCAAAACTATAATCTACCCTGGGTTTGTTTAAATGTTACAAACCTGACCATGGGTTTAATCAGCTGTTTAGATGTATGAATGTTTCCAAAGTTAAACAAATAGGTATCTTTTCTTTAAATTCGTATAAAAAATAAATTGATGATAAAAGGTTGTATTTATATTCATTTTATAACCTCAAACCAAATCTTATATATATCGTATTATATCCTGCATTAGTTAGTTATTTAACTCAAGTTTTAAGAAGGCTTATACTGATTGAGGTTGTAAACATAACTCCAAAGTATAACCTTTGCTAGGTTTGTTTTAGTATTAACAGATAGTGGGTGAAATCAGCTGTTATATTATAATGTTACTCACGTACGTAATATGCACGGACGTACACTCGCTTTTATTAGAGTTCATTTATTGTAAGCTTTGATAAACACAGCTTCATTTGAGGTGGAGAATGTTAACAAACATGTATCTCTTACTATTTGTAAATTTATTTCATTTCTTAACATCTCCCTTGTCGCCTATTGCTATTAGGCAGGCCCGCCCATTAGACGAACCCGCAAGTTTTAATTCAGTTGAGTTTATTATACCGTCATGGATCGAAGAAAGTTGCGTATTTTGTACTTACTACTATATTTAAAACACAGGAGAATAAACCGAGCGATGTGGGTGCATCCAATAAATGCAGAGAGACCACTATTAGGTGCATTTGTGAGCCTAAATAATCAGTTAAGAAATGATGACGCGAAGTTTTTTTTAACTTTTTACTTTCTCCACCCTATACGTAGTATATGGAGAAAGTATTGTTTTCGTAAAAATGTTCGAATTTGAATTTTCAGTTGAATTATCTGATTTGGTGCTCCCAGAACCCCAAAAAATGGTTTAGTGCAATTATCTGTGTTGGTGCTCCCTGAAACCAAAAATATTTTTAGTGGAATTTTTTGTTTTGGTGCTCCCTGAACCCAAAAAGTGTTTTTAGAGTGGTGTCTGTCTGTCAGTCTGTCTGTATGTATACACGACCAGAGAGGACACTATTGGTCCGATTTTCATGAAATTTGGTATGTAGGTACTAAACCCTAATATCTCCAGGCGTTGTTTTTCATTTTTTGGAATTTAAAATTTTTAAGGGTAATTTACCCCTAAAAACCCATAAAAAACGACAAAAATGCAAATTTCTCAAAAACGGCTCTAACGATTTTGATCAAATTTTCAGTATTTATAGTGCTTAAGATGCCAAACAAAATGACACCACCCGCTTTTATCAAAACTTCGGCGTTTTATAATTATGGGGAAATGTTTAAAAATAAACAAGTTTGTGTTGTCAATCTAGCATCGCGGCGGCGGCCGCACGGGGTAGCACCACGGTAGCGAGCACGGCCAGTAATTCAAAGGTCGCGCGATCGAATTCCGCCTGGGACAATATTTTTTTTATACGATTGACGTAGGTAGAACATTATTTTTTTGTTTTGTTCTAAAAAGTAGTAAAAAATAAAATGATTAAAACAATATTATTTTGACTACAGTAAGTTGGGAGAAAGTTTGTGTCAGTTAACTGATACCGTTTATTACGTATGTCTCCCTCAACATTTGTCGAACTTCAGGAAAAGTTGAAACACATCGAGAAAGAATGCAACTAATATGAGAGATTACATACAACCTGAGGAACATCTGGCAGTAACCTTAAGGTAAGGATTTTGTGTAAAATGTTTAATTGTAGGATATGTACATTTACCATGTTGACAATTTATAATTACAGTAAAACCCCGGTTAACCGAACTAAAGGGACGGAAAAGCCGTTTCCTTAGATTCCTGTCTCACGAGAGCGATTAAATGTCCGATGTCAATTTCTTCGTCCATTTTGTTAGTTTTATCCATTACTCACTTTAAAAAAAGATTATAATACGTCTTCACTTTGCCAAATTCAGAAAGAAACTGCGGGTAAAAATAGTCAGTGTGAAAGGTTATATATAACTTGGCTGTTAAAAATAGAACATGCGGTCCGCATCCGCACGAAGGTTTTTGACAAGTGCGGGTGACATGCGGGCCCGCATGTTTAGTACAGCTCTCCGCGTCCGCACTTGTTACGTGTGAAAAGGTTCCATTTAAACGCAATACAAAATGTGTTTCACTACCCGCGTCCGTAACCGCTCCGACTGAAAGGGGCCTTTTAGATTGATTGTCAAATTAAACCAACGTAAATAAATAAACATAATTTACTTAATTAAATCAGGTAAGTTAAAGCGTAAGATGTCACCATTATCTGGGTGTCTTAAATAGTCGTTAGTAATCACTTTCCACAGCCCACTACACGGGTCGAGCACTGCCTTGATAATGGATTTACAAACAATTTAATGCACACATTCTAAATCACATGAGGTAGGCTAAATGGAATAAATAAAATCAATTTTGTACGCATTCATAATTATACATGTTAATTAAGAGATACAAAATTGATTTATAAGTATTCTGGGTAAATTCTTTACAAAAATTAAATCATTGCTTATATTTGTGTTTGGTAATATCTACGCAAGAAGAATACAAGTATACATACTGAAGCATCAATAAATTGCCCTTAAATGATCATCCAAGACATGCCAACATGTAGGTCTAAGTTTAAACTTTCAACTGGTGGGCGTGGTTTTTTAGTTATTTCCTTCTTATCGTAGACTGCATGTAAAAGTACAAAGGAATATAAAACCACGAAGTGCAAGAAGTGTAAACTATAAAACCCAAGGCCTTGGAAGTCTTTATCTCTGCTGACATGCAATTCGCTAGTTTTTCACCGAGACGGCGTATCCCGACATCTTCGCTTCCATCGTCTGATTATATGCTAGTGTCTAGTTATTTTAAATTGTATTTCTGTTTATAGGTTAACAATCAACGGGGGAATATTTTGCACGTGTAGATTTATACAATCGATTTAACTGGATGTTTTCAGTTTCTTAAAGTCGATGGTGTGTAAACGGCATTAAAATGACTTTTTTTAGCTTTAAAGGAGAAAGTTTATTTTAAAATAAAGTACTGCACCTATATTTATTTTCGCAAGTGACGACATTTCTTCTTAAAAAATAAATTTGTCTGTCACAATGAAACTTCTCGAAACGAATACCGTTTTCAAGCTGATATTTGACACAGTTAAAATAAATACGCCGACTAGCATATATTCCAATAATCAAAGCTATTTTTATTTTTTTAAACTGTGCGATATGTTGTCCGAAAGTAATGCACCTTTAAATTTCAAAATGTCTGCGTCAGCTCTTTTCAGATGGCCATTGTATAATGTATATTACAGTTATATCTATAGGGTAAATATAAGCGGCTTTGTTCTGACTGACTGACATAGAATCAACGTAGATCAAAAACTAAGAAATTTTTTCAAAATTTTGGTTTTAAAGCGTAAAAATAGTGAAAATTCGAAGGTTCACTCCCAGCCCTTTAACAGATACAACAGCTGATTCGGATCAAAAGCTTAGCAACAGACGGTGTTGAATTCATTTACATTCACTAAAAAAAACAACAAACTTAACAAATTTATAATCATTTAATTTATTATTCACAACCAAAAACTTTTTTACAATAAAAAAATCTACGAAAAAGATTTACTGTATATAATTCAACAAGTTGTTGTTACATATCTATACTTAATATTATAAAGAGGTAAAATTTGTTTGTTTGTTTATGTTGTTTGTATGTAGGGGTGCAACGTACCGCACCTACAGACCAACCTCCGGCAAGGGCTATCTGCAGCACTCTACGTTACAGAAAAAATATAGTGTAATGAAATTGTTGTAATAAAATTTTTTGAATAATATTTATTCACCTGTGTTTATTACCAATTATATAATTAAAAGGAATCCAAAATAAAATAAAATTATTACAGGTAAATATTGAATTAACTTATATGTGAAATGAATACTTTGTCCACAAAGTCACTTATTTCATGAAACTGCCTCAAGTTTCTTTAATTAAAATATAATAACTATTTCATTTATTACAAACCTCAAGTTAAAATTAAATTAAAAAGTTCCTTAAAAAAATTATTTAATACCATTACAAGACTAAGTTACTCACTTGAAGAAATTTACTAAGTCCCAAATGTAAACAAACAGTCTGACGTCACTGGCAGACGACGTTGGCTGCTTTGCATTGACTTCACATGTGATACTAATCTATGCTCAACCTATTAATCTCTCACAGGACAGCCTAGCAGCAGACGACACTTCTCTGTGCATAGAGTGTCAATCCATGCACAGAGTTCGCGCCAAATGCACATTTTCCGCCCATAAGACATTAGATAGGTCGCCATCTTTATTTTAATAAAATAATTAAAAAAAACTAATTATTAAAATTTGGGTTCATGGTTTCTTTGCTGTGGAAGTACTTTAACTGGAACTGGAATCGTGAAATAAACTAATTAGACATGATGACTGAGATTAATGTCTACTCCATTTTAATAAAATTCAATTCTCTTTTAAACACAATACAAAAAGAAGAAAAATATATATTTTCAATGATGAAATAATTTAACAAAACAAAAACAAACAAATCCAAAAGAAAGAAATGCAGACAATTTACATTTAAAGAAAATTATTGAATAGAAAACCTTACAAATTACTCACGTGGCGTCAGTTCACTGGTCTTTCGCGCACAAATTTCTTTTACCACTTATTACCATTTATTTACTTCGCCAATACTTCATCACCCAGCAAAATATTCATTGAATCAGTTTTACTTTTTCAGAAAGTCGCACAACAAGGCATACACCCAAATTTGGAGTTGAACATAATGTCATGCTTTTCTCGCACAAACCAACCAACTATGGTCTACACACTTTTCAACTTTCTACGTGATTATTTGGTAGACATTCTATTAATTTCACAAAACATATACTCCTCAACAAATATAATTGTTTGCAAACGCCATCGCACCAAGGTTCTTCTACTTCAGAAGAAACAATCACAAAAAAAATACAATAGACAAGAACATTGCGTCCTCTCTCCTTTACAACCATCTCAGCTCTCTCGCACACCTTTCTCCATCTTTTTTACCCACAGTTCCTTTCACCAATGCTCATCCACCAATCATAATTATCATTTATCGATCGGATGTTATGACGTCACGTTGTTCATCTCGTAATTTATAATATAGGCTATTTATAAAAAAGAAAATTATAAAAAAATGATTTTAAATATGTATGCATTTTTTACATTATTTATTGAATACATGGTTTTTTATGTTAAAACTTTATCGTCTGCATTTTTTTGTTCAAACAAACCCAGGTCACCCTTTATTTCCCTTATGCCTAGTTTTGCTCAAATTTACTTTATGACTCTTGCCCCAACTTTAACTTTTTTAAATATTGAAACTCGCATGTGTTACAGGGGATATCTCTGGAACTACTCAACCAATTGAAAAACTAGTTTTACTAATAAAAATTTTCACTATCCCTGAGTAACACAGGCTACAATTCATTTTGATAAAAAAATTTTTTATTTCAATATTTGTAAAATTGGTGGGAACAAATTCTTAGGTTAGGCCTGGACTGATGAATTACCATAGAAACCAATTGAATAAAATAACAGATTTAATAGCCGTTTGCTCTAATATTTCAATTAACAACTGATTTCAAACTTTGAAGCAAGTATTTGTATTTCTAACTTTTAGGTTAGGTTTTTATTAAAGTGCAGACCTCAGTCTCGCCGGTTCTTTTATTTATTATAACTGCTGTTATAAAATATACGAAATAATTTGATTTGAACATTTAACATTGTCTACCATCTTAGCTTTGGGGTTATTATTAATCCTACGCCTTTATTATAAAGAAAACATAACACGATTATGCGTATAGAAGGTTCCAACGGGGTTGGCGTGCGGAGTAGTTATAAATAAAGTAGCTGATTAGGTTAGGCCTATATTGAACCAAAGTAGGTTTCTTGAATAAATTTATATTTATTACCGTAGCAACAAACTCAACAAATTTAGAATCAGGTATTCGTTTAATTTTCACAACCAAAATTTGTTTTAGGTTAGGTAAAAGCACACACAAACAAACATCAACGAAAAAGGCTTACTGTAGTATAATTTAAACATCTGGTTGTACCACCTTTAAAGAATTATGTCAACAATTTGGAATGCGTGCTGGGCTAAGACGAAGATGGTACATACAATCCTATAAGAATTAAAAGGTTTACGAAGTACAGCAAAAGATCTGTAACCTTACCTTATTTAAAGTTGATATTGAGCACCTGAGTTAGCTATTTACAGGAAATACAATAAATACAATTCATATAACGAACACTTTGTTTATTTACTTTAACTGTAAACTAATATTTAAAAATTGATATGCCCATAAATAAAAGATAAAAATTGATATGCCCTTAGTTATAATTAAAAAAGAAAATTTAAGAAAAGTTTACATTTACAATATTGATTTTGATTATATTTAAAAGATCCCTCCCCTAAAGTAAAATTAGAAAAACCCTCCCCATTTATAATACAAGATTTATTACAATTTATTACCTTTTTACAACATTACAAAATTAAATATATAGTACCATGGATTTATTAATAACTCTTGTTTTGTTGGCCAACCTTAATACTAAGTGAAATTAAATAATAAAAATAATGGCGTTTAATAATTTGGTGAGACGTCTCTCATATAATAAATAAAAAAACCTTTAGATTTTTAAATGAAATCCCTGGGGGTTGTAGTTCCAAAATTTGCTAGCGGTCCCTTCCAAGTTATTTAATTAAACGAAATTTACATACAGCCTTTATCAAATTATTTTTAAATTTTTTTGTCATAAGACAGCCTTCATTAATTCTAATTTTTAAACATGTAATTACTATTTTAAATTATATATAATTATCCATTACTATTCACTGATGTTTCACAAATTTGGACTTTTACACTCATAGTTCTTCTGAAGGCACAAATTTTCAAAAAGTTAAGTTTATTCAATTTTTGTGAGTCATTGTTGAACCAGTTGTAAACTATGAAACAAAATACAACATAATTTTAGTTTCAGAACCAAAAGGTTAAGTGAAAAAAAATCATGTGCAAAACAGAATTGCAATATTGTTCGCAAACTGAATGTTTGTTCGTGCAATAAACTGTATGGTAACATATTGTTTTATAAAATTAATAACAGAAAAATCTGAACAGAGACTATGACTCTACTAACATGTTTCTCCTTTATTTAGCACAAAAGGCAACTATATTTTAAACTGAAATTTGCTGAAGGGTTATAGGCTGTATCTTTGGTTAAAGAAATGGCTGTATAGGTTAAATTTACTTATGGATTAACAAAATTATTCTGTAACTGCAGATATATAATTATAGTTAAAATTTACAACATTACAAATTAATATAGCAACTCAGATGGTAAAAATAATTAAGAAATGGTTTAAATGGTTACCTGGCAATTGATGTCAAAGTGTTTAACGTATTTACATGTTTAACTAACGAAACGAAACTCGGCGTCCGCGAATGACCTTCGCGACATAACTGGTCTTTTTTATTTATTTATCGCACTTTCGAACGACTATTTTAGATTTAAAAATTAACTAATTCTCGTATAACTTCGCATTTTGCAAAGTTCACGTTGCCATGCGGTTTTCAAGTCCTTTGTGTCGGTGCTGAACGAAAGTCTTAGAGATGAGACGAAATATTAGTAACCGATATTTTGTAACGGTTACTTGTCTGTCCTAAAAGTAACCGATACTCTAATGTCAAAATATCGGTTACAAATATCGGTCTCTGTCTCTGTCTCCGTCAAGTAACTGTATGACGTATGTAACCGATACTTAAAATGATACATGATACCGATACTTAAAATGATACAAGATACAAGTAACCGTATATTATGATAGATACTAATAATGAATATTTGAGTTGAATATGAATACAGAATGGCTCGGTCTCTGTCTCTGCCTAATACAAGTAACTGTATGTAACGATGTAACCCCAAGTTTAAAGCGATACTTAAAACGATACAAGTAACCGTTTGCTCATGCGCAGTGCATCATTTTAAAGTTGGGAGGTTACAGTGTGAGATTCTTAAAATTGGTAAATATGCGAATATGCCAGACATTGATAGGCAGGAAGTTTTTCCTGGAATCTAACTGCAGA
This sequence comes from Philaenus spumarius, assembly GCA_018207615.1. NCBI lineage: Eukaryota > Metazoa > Arthropoda > Insecta > Hemiptera > Aphrophoridae > Philaenus > Philaenus spumarius. Next base: position 8,766 of record JAGFPH010007375.1, on the reverse strand, counting down.
CATCCTGTTTTATTTTCCCACAAATATAAAGTAAATATTGCTCCTCATGCAGCCTCCTATCAATTTCCTTAGTTGTAATATGAATTGTTTGATTTAGTAGTTTAGTGTTTAGTAGGATTCTGTCTTTTGGAGAGTAACTTTGCTTAATTTATAACTGTTTCTTTCTTTGAGTTTATTAATAACAGTCAGTGAAATAATGTTAGTCTGTGTGTGTTTGTAATATTAGAACAGAGTGCTAGTAGTTGTGTTTTTATTATTTATGAATTTTTAATAAGAAATTATAAGTTTTTTATTTTTTATAATTTGTTTATTTACTTATTAAGTTATTAAGTTTGTTGTTGTTTAAATATTTTATAATTTTCAATTTTGTGGAAAATGGATAATAAACGTCGAAAAACGAGCGAATTGTGGAATTTTTTTCAAAGTTCGCGCAAAGATTCAGCAACATGCAATATATGTAAATGTAAGTTATCATTTAAGGGAACTGTATCAAATTTAAAAAACAACATCCACCGGCACTGCTGGCGAGTGACGTAATAATGCGGTTACATTTACTGAGATATTTTGATGTACCCCTGAAAGTAACTGTGGTTACTTGTAACCGATATTTGTAACCGATATTTCTTTGTAACTGTAACGGAAGTAACGGTTACTTGAAAGTAACCGATAGTCCCATCTCTAGAAAGTCTGTAAGTTCAAGGTTAAAATTAACAAAGAGGAATGAGTAAGGAAAGTTGCATTACTTGTCTTTATCTACGCATGCGCTAAGTGATGCGATATCAGCTGTTTCTGAGTTACGTTCTCTGCCCGCTAGGTGCCGTGGGCGTTCAGAGTTAAGCATGGATTTACTTTTAGTTCAATCAGAAATGTCATTCTGGTTCAATTAGTGGCGCGCTATTTAAATAACGGCACATGGTGTTACATATTATATTGTTTACTTTAGATGGCATTATCAAAGTTTGATTGAAATGTTGACTATTACTTAAATATTAATGGTGAAATTACAACGCACGCAGTAATTTTAATTATTGGGCGTCTATTTAGATCTTTGTCTTACATTGTGTATAGGTCACGCTAGCCCCAACCTTATCCAGATGCAAGTGCCTTTGTCCTCATCAATCATCATTTCCGTGAAAATATCAGAGTATGCAATAATCTGTTTGCATTTGCTTCGCCACGAGTAGCCTCGGGAGTTGGTGAGCGAAGCTAATAAGAGCGGAGCCCCTGACTGACATAAAAACAAGGTAGAGCAAAAACTAGAGAAAAACATTTCAAGTTAAATTCTTATGAGCATCATAGATGATCACTAAGAAACGATTTAGGAAAATTTGTATCTTAAGGGTCTGCTCCAGTAAACGAGAAAGCAACCGGAAACACAACCGCTTCTCACTGTATCCCTATCTAAACCATGCAATTTCTTGCAACTGAACGCTTTGACATCGCCCCATTTCAAACCATTTTATAAGTCTATCTTTTGTAATTGAGTGTTGAAAAAAAAAACTGAATATTCTTTATAAAATTTCGGATCCGGCTTGCAAGTAATTTTTCATTCTAAATTTTTTATTGTGTTAGGAAAACAATTCAAACTTTGTACTTACAAAATGTCAATTACATAACAAATCAAAAGCATTTAAAAAAATGTAAATTGCAAGACGGATGCGTATTGTGACTGTGCTTTAAATGAGACCTTGCAAACAATTTTACGATAAAAAGTAAACGAAATAAATGGTTTGAAATTTAACATTGCTCTTATGGGATAAAAATCCAAGATGGCCGCCACTACAGCAAGTTAAAGTGTAAACAAGTTTACGAAAATCTGTCAGTTCACTCCGAACTGATAACAGCTTAACAGATTCGGATTAAAAGTTTAAGTACCGGAGTTTCTAGAATTTATTTACATGCATTACTAAAGCAACCAACTTGTAAAATATTGGATCAGTTAATTGTTCTTCACAGCCTACTGCTTTTCAGGTTAGGTTAATAATTATAATATTAATTAATATAAACGGTACCAGATAACTGCAACATACTTTCTCCCATTTGAAACTTTATACCTTCCCAAGAGTAGCATAGGAGGTGGTTATTTAGAATTGCAAAAGTAGGAAAATGTTACCATGGAAAATATTAGATGCATGTAACACACATCCATATTATATTATTATTATTATTTAAACTATTCGATCGATTTCGAACAAATTTGCACCAAACATGTCAATTAGGCCTCTATACATGCACGAAAAAAGGTTTCGAAAACATTTGATAAACAACCCACTTTTTGGACAAAACAACCCAAAAATAAGTCATTATTATTGTTATTACCTAAACGAGAATTTCTAGAAAGATGCGGTTTTTTGCATATGGTAGGGTACATTAAGGGTCTTCTATACCTTGCGTAAAAAAGCAAAAATATGCACTTCGTACTACCGTGTTTCGGTCACCGTTTTTCTACCTAAAAAGTTGTGAGACATCTTAAATTGTTCTTAAAGGCTTTGTGCTTCTGTCTTATATCTCATAATTGAAAGAAATCGTCGGCAACTCCTTTTAATCAACAGTTTAAATGAGTGAAAATCGATTATTTTTAACGCATTTTTTGGGAGTTTTAAGCAATAATTTTCATACTTAAAAATATAAAGCCTACTTTATAACATAAAGTAGTTTCCCAGATTATTAATTTATAAATAGAATCCGAAACACGGTATTACGAATGCATGTTTCAACGATTTTGCAGCTTGAGTCAGGCCTTTTGCATTGAAATCATACCGTACACTCGGGAGTTTTCTTCAAGGTAAAGAAAAGCCTTAAGGGCTACATTTAAGCCAAATTGTATCAAAATCGTTATAGCCAATTTTTAGAAATTTGGATTTTTCTGCTTTTTGGCCATTTTTGGGGGTAAAACCCCTTAAAATCAAAAATTTGAAAAAATGAAAAAACCCCAACATAGATTATTCCACTAAACATTTTTTTTTGGGGTTCAGGGAGCACCAAAACAGATAATTCCACTAAAAATTCAAATTCGAAAATTTGGACGAAAACAATACTTTCGCCATATACTACGTATAGGGTGGAGAGAGTAAAGAGGACATATGAATGGATGATATACAGCATAGCTGGAACGCATGTATTCTCATCAATACGTACATCCATTTTTACTTTCTCCACCCTATACGTAGTATATGGAGAAAGTATTGTTTTCGTAAAAATGTTCGAATTTGAATTTTCAGTTGAATTATCTGTTTTGGTGCTCCCAGAACCCCAAAAAAT
>JAGFPH010007374.1:34001-66058 GCA_018207615.1 Philaenus spumarius | reverse complement strand
TTCAGCTGGTCATTTAATAGTTCATCTTTTAATTTAAATGCCTTGTACAGAAGATTACCAAGATGAACTTAACACCATCAAATATATAGCCTTGGCAAACGGTTACAACACAATGATTGTAGACAATATTATAAAAAAACATAAATACAGAAATCCACTTCGGAGGAAAACTAATAAAAATAAATATATCCCAGCCAAATATGGTAGAGTACTCCCTAAAATATTGAATAATGTGTTTGGAAAACTGAATGTCACATTGGCCTATAAAACAGAGAATAGTATTAAAAGAATATTGCAACCCAGAATAATGACACCTCTCGAAGATAAGACCGGCATCTATAGGATTAATTGTAATGATTGCGAACAATATTACATAGGACAAACGGGAAGACCTTTTATACAGAGATACAAGGAACACCTGCCAAAAAGGACACTCCACATAAAATCAAATTTTGCCCGTCACATAATGGACAATGACCACACGTATTCGAGTTTTGATAAAAATTTTAAACCTTTAATTGTATGCAATAAAGGCACATACATGGACGCCGCTGAGGAATACGAAATATATAACTTCTGTCCCGATTTTATTTTACATCTCTACATTCTTGTAGAAGGATATAATGCAATTCCACATATAACTCAACTAGAAACCTTTTACAGAAAGTAGAACAGTATTGTATATAATGTATGGAAATTTTTCCTTTGTTTTATACAAGAGGTTAACCTAATAGAGGAGGCAACAGCAAAGATAAAATGTTTTCTCCAAGGAAACAAAAGAAAATTTACTCCATACCAAAACGAATTTCCATTTATTAAGCAGGCCTTGAAGAATATTTTACAAACCTGACGGCTTCAACTGTGTTAAAATGTGCATACTTAATTTGCACAAAGTAACATGATAAAGTTCGTCCAAGACAGTATATCCCAATAAATTCGATTACTTAAAGGACCTCCTGTAATCCTTTGTATATGTGTTATTACTGTGGTCGGGAAAGGATTATTTTTTTTAACCACTTCATCGTTTTGTTCAAACAATCTTTAGAGTGTCCATTACGAATAAAAATACTGTTTCTGGTATTTATTATATTAACATTACATCTATCAAATGAAAGAGCAACGAAAGTTTTAATAGTACAGATAGTGCCAAGTAGCGTGAAGCGTCACTTGAGCATGCGCTGTAACGTCTTACCCTCTCCTACGCGACTGTGAGTCTTTAGTACAGTCACCACCAAAAAGTCCCAACACAACTACATAGCAGACATGAATTAGGTAGGGCTGGCGGCTCTGACTGTACTCCACCGCGAGAGGGGAATATGGTGGGAACCGGCGTAGGAGACTTGCACACCCCCTCTTCGCGCTCCATCCTAATTGGCGCTATCTGTACGCCTGTGCTTATGCGCAAGCACTGTTTCCTTTATATTCCGTTAGAAAGCGATAGTAGGAAAGAGGGCGACTAGTGAACAGAAAGCTTTTTTGTGTTTTACAGTTTGCAAGGACTGATTCTGTAGTTACAGTTTAACGTACGTTTCGTATTAAGTTCAAATGTAATCCACCAAGTTACAATATCATCCGGAGATAGTATTATGAAAAGACACCGGCTTTATTTGCAAAGGGAAAAGTACGGGACGTCAAGCGTGTCGTTTCATGAAATCAGTTTGGAAGTCTAGTCGCGAATTAGCATTTCCAGAGACGTCTGTGTGAAGAATTTCAATTAGACGCTTACAACTACGTCCTTATAGCTAGAACTTGTTACAAGCTCTAAAGCCTACAGGCCACGGTTTACGTGCCAACTTTGAAAACAATATGTTGCTGCATGACGATAAAGATTTTCTGGATCGCGTCGTCGTCAGTGATGAATCAACATTTTACCTAAACGGACTTGTGAACACTCATAATGGCGCATCTGAGGGTTAGGAAATCCCCACGGGATGGAACAGTTGCGACAAGACTAACCTAAATTGTATATTTTTTGTGCCGTGTACCAGTAGAAAGTCTATGGGCCTTTATTTTTTGCTGAAGCAACTCTAATTGGTGTTTCTTATCTTGATGTTCTACAACTATGGTTCTTTCTTTAATTGGAAGAATCTGAACCACAGAACTTTATTTAGCAGCAAGACGGTGCTTCAGCTCACTGGTATAACTCAATGTGCGATTGGTTATTATTTATATGTACTATTTATAGTTGTTAGTTAAATGCAATAAATAATACAAAGTTTTAAAACCTCGATATTAATTTTGAAACACCCATATAAAGAATGTAAGTGTGGTTTGTACATGCGTACAGCCACAACTCCACAACCCAACCCTTGAAGCCCCATGAGGGTTATGTGGTATTGTAGCCCTTCATCCCCATCTGTTAAGTACTGCAGAGGTTTGGTTTGAAGGTATTGATGTCAAAAGAGCTCATCGCAGCAATGTGTTTCTTAAGGGAAGTCGGTGAAGCAGCTGGGAAAGAGTGCCAAAGAGGCCTAGACTGGTCAGGATGTTCATGAATGTTCTAGAAGCTTCCAAAATGTTCTTAAAAAGTTATAAAATATTCTAGACAAAATGTTCTAGATCATCGAAGGACCTTCCTGTTCCGGAACGTTCGAGACATTTCTAGATTGTTCTAAAATGTGTCAGAACCCAGAAACGGGATATGAAGCTATATATTATATGTACTACTGAAGATATATATGTACATGCTACTCTTAAGTAATATATAAGAGAGAATAAACAATTGAATTTCGATTATTTGCGTCTAAGATGTAAAATATTGTTTCGTAGACTCATAGACGTGAAATACACTTCAAACAAACTGGCGGAAATTTTGATGTTTGCACTTACTGTTTCGTAACTAATCATGTATGTAAGCCTAAATGGGAAACTCACAATACGTTTTTGGTTCAGTGAACTCTCGGTATTTACACGACATTTATTTCATTTATATATTCGAGCAAAGCCACGGATATTCCTGCTGATAAAAGATAAAGTTAATCTTTCAAGTGCCAAGTGTTGTAATTGGTTCGTGTAGTTTGGTCAGAATAGAGTGCGTTCATTCAAATAAAATATTCATCAGTCTGTGTTTTATTTTACAATCGCTTTGGGACGTCATCATTCTGACAGTGATTTGCCTCAAGAAAGTTTTGTAAATATTACGCATCGGAAAGCTTAATATATGGAATCTTCTTTTCATTATTTATTTAAAAGTCAATACCAAGTTTAGGGTATTTAAGTTACGGAAGAAAAATAAAACAGACTTCTGGAAAAATACGAAAGAAATACTTTATCCTATAGCCTACAGTCCATACTACATTAGAAAGAATAAACTATTTAATTCATTTTATAAATTGTCGTTCACTATAGTGATATCTTTTTAAAGTATTTCGTGATATTTGGGACGTTTCAAAAATGCGGACTAATAATTCACATTCGTGTTTAATGCGTCATTTAGGCTAAACGAAATAAAGCAGCCATGGGGCTCTCGACAGAATTTAAAACTGTCATTAATATAAATCGTTAATTATATTGGTAGAATATGAAATTTGATTATTATTTTTATCTTGTCCCATTTAAAGTTGAAATCGTAAAACAATAATAAAAAACATGATTGTCTATAAACAAATAATAATTTAAAATACATAATTTTAGGTTAGGCCTGTATGCAGAACCAACAAACGTTTCTTTAATGCATTTACACTAATTAGAACAGCAACCAAGTTAGCAAATTAAATATAAAAAATGAGAAATCACTATGTCCACTTTACAGGTACTAAACCTACCAAGTACATTAATTTCACAAAAACGAAAAAAATAGGAACACAACTTCACAAAATGAGGAAGCACAATTATCATTTCATCAGTAGCGTGACGTGGGTAAACCCTTACAGCTATTGAGTTTACCTTTGAATTTACCACTGGCTATTTATTTCGTCGTTTTCATAGCCAGCTTTCGTAATATTTTCTTCTTTTACCATCAGCTGTGACATTAAACTTCTGGTTAATATTAGTACGTGTGTAAACCTATGAAGAAGAAGAAATCACCGACGAAATGAAAATCGCAAAGCGTCTCGTACATCTTGCACTCGTAAGTTTTAACTCATTTTATAGCATTGTACCCGTACACGTGGAAATGAGCGTGCCATTGACGCGGAGTCACTTTACCTCTGTGGCTTGTCTAAGACGACAGCGGTGTAGGCTGCGATTGGTAATTGGTAAAGACTAGATCACAGAAGGAGTTGTAGGAACCGAAACTAGGTAAACTTTCACTTCGTGGATGCTCGTGGAGTTTCTTATGACGAGGAAGACGTAAAATAAAGAAGGGGCAGGGATAATCACGAGAAATCACCACCAGAAGGAAAATAAAAGGGTAAAGAAATGAATTTTCACTTGAGACACTGCATGCCGGAAATGTAGTCTGTCGGAGAAAACGCCTGATTTTTTTAGAGTTAGGTACATGAACATGTGAGTCAGAAAATTAAAACAATGGACAAACTATTCTCCAGGACAACTTTGGTTAAAGAATTATTAGGTTGACCGAGTTAGACAGGACATGTTAGGGGCAATCAGACGGTCGTATGACTGGTTTCCTGGTTTGCGGGTGAAGACGAAGAGTGCAAATGTCATTTAGAAAAGGATATTTTGACATGGATTTGAGATTTAGCTCCACACTGGATAGTGAAAAGACCAACAATGATAATTTTAAAGATGCCACTTAACTTGCTTGTTAGGTTATGGTAACGCTAAGGGGGGGGGGGGGTTCAAAGAGTTCTCCCGTCAATCAGAAAATAACCAGACTCTTAGTCCGATTTTACGAAATATTTTTGTGCTTGCCCCTTCATTGTAGTAGTGATGTACAAGCTGTCATACAATCACTAGGGATATATCAGATTTTATTCAGGAGCGCATGCAGAAGGGATATACGTTTTACAATAATACGTTTTATTTTATAACGGTTCCTACTTTCAAGACGAACGAAGCCCGGTACAACAGCTATTTCTCTATTAATGTGTTCCATATTAGGTTAACTATTTCACCACGATAATATCCCCAAAGTCAGACCTCCAACCCCAACTTCTTCCGTCCAGATTTGAGATAAAAGTAAAATTTCAAATTAATTCGCCCCGACGCCACCCTCGAGCCCAAACAGAAAATACAGTTTAATTAAGCACATCTCAGAGGGTATAACGAGTTTTTGATTGCCCCCAAGTACAATTATGGCGTTGTCATTGTAAACGAGTTTTGTTTTTAATTATCAAAATTAATGTTGAGATTTGCACGATACAAGTTTTAAACGTTTTAAATATTCCGCATTAATGAAGAAACTTTGTTTATTAAATAGAAATCGTTGCGATACGACTACAGTGCAACAAGACGGGATTTCTACTAGCCGTGTAACAAACATCGACATTAGGGTTTATCATAAGGTCAAATAACGCTGAACCGCTGACGTGAGTTGAGCGAATTTGCAAAATTAAGTTTATATGTTTTATTGTTTCAACCATTTGGGAAACTGGTTTACATCCCGGCCGTTGGCCTTACATCACAAGCTGCTCGATGATAAAATCCCACACGTGGATTTTAACCGAGTACTTTTATAGTATTTTATGTTTTTATCGATTTTGGGGGAACTAGACGGCCTATAAGGACGTGTAAAAAAGCAAAATGTGAAGAATAATCTCCTATTTTTATAATACACAAGAAAAGCTGTTTGAATTGTATTGTAACACAGTAAGCATTATCCGTTAATGTTTATTTGTTTTTGCTTTTATTGTTTTAATCTAACGTAAAAAAGCTGTTAGTTGTGAAAAATGCTTCGTGAGTTTACAGCATCGTATACTGCTCTTTGCGAGTTTGCACTTTGAACTTGCGGCCAAGGATTCTTAACAGCTTCGCCGCAGACAAACTCGTTTTGCCTTGTAACAGAAGCTGCCCAACGGAAAAACCCATCTCGTGTGAATTTTAACCAAATACGTTTATGGTATTTTACGTTTTGATCGATTTTTGGGAAACCAGACGACCTCATAGGTCGTGTAAAAAACAAAATCTGCTATGTTTATTCGTTTACATAAAACTAAAAAAAGTTTTCATTCTTATACAAAAAATACAATATTTCCGTTGAAAAATGTGCTGCCGATTGTTGAATTGTTTTAGCTAACGAACTCGTCAGTACCACTTAGAAAACCAACGGGCCAAATTTGGACTTACTAAATTTGGACCAAATCGGACGTAAAATGCGGCCGTTAGAGTGCAAACATATGTACACATTTATTTATAACATTTTAATTACACCATAAAACGTGTTCTGGAGATCATGATTTTTGCTCATTGATTACTAACGACCTTAGGTCTCACCATAAGAGTCACTGCAATAGCTCATCTTTCCTATATAAATTCGCTAATAGTTCAGCACATTCTGCAGTTGCAAAGGATTGCAATAAAAACAATTTAAAACATTCGAAAACTTTTATTCAACATTTGTGGTGTATCTAGACCCACAATATTGTAATTTTCGCCGTTATAAAATTTCATATTATTGGATATTTTTGAATTAGTGATGATTAAATTTTTTAAATCGTTAAACACAGTAAATAAAGCTGTAACTGTTTTGACTTATTACTGAAGCATAGGATGTAAACAAGCTACTAAAACCTAAATAGTATTATATCAAACTCTTATGTTCCTCCACACTGTTGCAATACATGTTAGAATAAAACTAATGTAATGTTAGTTTTTTGTAGTTTAAACTTCATAATGGGGTTTACTTGAACATGAGGTGCGCTACTGAAATTAAGAAGTTTGGATCTTGAATAAAAACATTGGGACAAGGATATTCATAATTCAATGTGGTAGTGAATAGGAGCCGATATAGTTAGGTCAGGTAGTAGCCAGCTAGTAGTAGCTCGGCACGCCTCCATAAGATCCATGCTATCAACTAAACTGTAAACGGACAATAGTAGGAAGGTTCTCCTTGAATCTATTGAATTGTCTGCCTGTTTTGTCTATATAATGACTATTGCAATCACTACAAGATATTTTATACACACCTTTCAAGGTTATAACCAGTGTCGTTAATGTTGGACGGAGTATATTTGCCAATGTTGTTTTCTATTTGAAACAATTGATAACAAAAAAAAATACATTTTTACTTAAAACAGTTTTGTGAAGGAAATTGTGGTTTTGTGAGGCAAATTGGTTTCCTTTACAGTATCCCACTCATTGCAGTCAGCACGCTTATCAAAAAGGGAATCGCATGTCATTCACACTGCCCTACAACCAGACTTTGTCGCGCGAATAATTTATAGCTGAATAATAATTTTCGCCTAAGACATTTCCAGCGCACTTAAATTATAGAAACACATTGAAAGCTTAGAACGTTAAGACTATCTGGCAACTCGGATGTCGCATTGCTGTCGAATCTTAGACAATGGACATTGCGTTATGTAGCAGAACTTATTATTTTGAATAATATTTTGTGTAGTTAATGTGCCGGATTTAACTTCCCAGTACTAAAGCGAGGTTTTCTCCTCAACACTCTTAACATTAAAGTCCGGGGTTATCGTAGTTTTTAATAAAATTCTAAGTTAGAGTTTTAAAACATAAAAAGATAATCTATGTTAATATTTTAAACTAGCTGTTACCTGCGGCTTCACTGACAGATGTGATTAAATAAATAAAAGGAATATCGGGTAAATAAACATTGTGCCTAACCGTTACACGCGATTTAAAAGAAACTATTTTAGATCCGAGTTTCATGGGCCACGAACAGTGAGTTTCACCCAAATCTGTCTATGTATCCCTTTCATGCATACGTAAATCAGAATGAAAGTTTAATCAAAATTGGTTCAACCATTTAGGAGATTAGTCCAGACAAACAAACAATACAAAAATGCATGTTTAGGTTAAGGTAAAGTGTGAATAACCATATGAGCTTAGAAAAAGGTATTTATTTCGAATATGATCAAGGACCTTTGTAAATGAGCCTATTCTACTTCTAAAATAACTGAACATAAACTTGATCGATACACATCCCCACCGTACCACAATGAACTATACTAACCCGCATCGTACTATCAAGTACCATTATACTCAGCAGTAATTTATCTAAAGTTGGTATAATTGAATACAATATTGCACTGCGGGTACATTTTACGCGCGCAAGTTGGCAATATCCTGCTGAATTTTATTACACTGGCAGTTTATTATTTCCCTGCACAATGTATTGCAATTTCTAAAAGTATTTCACAAAGGCTGGATTAATTTATGAGATACTCTGACAGTGTGCTATTATTACTTCCCCTCAGAAACCAAAATATTTATTCTTCCAGCTCAGCGAAAAGTTAGTAAAAACCTGTATTTCTAGTTGCACTTTCTTCTCTTTGCGTGGTCAGTGTGTGAGTTGCCCTTGTTCTCCAAGTTGAGTACCTATTCAAATTATTTTTACTTTGTAATAAATTACCTGCTTACACGCTTCCTCAGCAAGGGTTAAATTAATTAAATTACAAGTGAAAAAACATGGACCAAGAACGGGATTTGAACCCAGGACTTGCCTTTCCGGGGCAACACTCTACCACTGAGCTATCCTGATCCTCCAGATATTGGTCGATGTTATCGCACTTGTACGGTTTTACTGCATTTATGAATTAATAGACTGAATGCCTCGCCTGCGACATTGAAAACAATCTCAATTAATTTTGCAGCCTACAGTGGTGTTATTTATTATAATTTTTAATTTGTAATAAATTACCTGCTTACACGCTTCCTCAGCAATGGTTAAATTAATTAAATTACAAGTGAAAAAAACATGGACCAAAGCTGCAAAATAAGAATTGAGATTATTTTCAATGTCGCGTGCGAGGTATTCAGTCTATTAATTCATAAATGCAGTAAAACCGTACAAGTGAGATAACATCGACCAATATCTGGAGGATCAGGATAGCTCAGTGGTAGAGTGTTGCCCAGGAAAGGCAAAGGTCCTGGGTTCAAATCCCGGTCTTGGTCCATGTTTTTTCACTTGTAATTTAATTAACCTATTCAAATGTTGGTATAATCTTAACTTAAAGTGACTGCCCCTAACTTTAAAAATAAAAATATGAAGTGAAAGATCAACATAAGCCAGTGAGAATACGCCACATACAATATACCATCACATAAAATATACACACAGGCAGGCATGTGTATAAAAACTTTTAAGACAAATACTAAACAAAATGTTTTCCTTATGTGATAAAATAATCAGCGTATGATTTTTTCACGAGGGCTTACAAATTGTAAAAATAATTACCACTATTTGCGGTTAGCAACCCTTGATAAAACCTCGTATAATAAAGTCGGCCTTGTATTTAAAAAAAAATCCGTCCCTTATTGTATTCAATTATAAACAGACGCACTTCAACGGATTTGTTTAATATTCCAACTAGATACACGGCAATTCCATTTATTAAAGTAAAACGAACTTGGAAAACTTTTGTACGCCGAGACTGGATGAGCATTAATCGCATTTCAGCGACCTTTATTAAAGCTCCAACTTCCCTTAATAAGCTTAAGACGGAAGTCGCTCAACTAAAAACATCTTGAATTTATTTTTTAAAAGCATTTTCTCTCTTTAACTTTGTTAAATTTCTTCTCATCAGAAGACACGCCCTGGAGTTGAAGTCAGAATTTTAAGTGTACATTATTTTTCCACTTTGTCGTATTTATATGCGTTGGTTTCAATAACCGTTGTCTGTTGGTGCACATAGGACATCGAAAGATAGGCACTAACACACAGTCAGTAAATACTTTCAAAACACATGACTGTCTAAAAAAACAAAAATTGAAGGCCAGCGGGAGAAAGTAGGACAAAGAGTCTGGGTAAACTCCAACGAAAGGTCAAAAAAACAAATATATCGTAAAAACGGACAAAAAGTCTGGGCTTTTTCTGATTGAAAGCTAAACTCTATGTCGCTTGTACCTTCTCGTCTGAGTCACTCTTCATAAATGTCATTACATAAGTAAGCCAGTAGTATTAAATTATATTCACAATGTTAATGTTTGGCCTCTTCACTAACCAAAGAGACCGAAGCGAACCAAGAGTCCTTTGTATAAGTAGACCGGGAGCGTTGGGCATCCAGTGGTCAGCTAAATGATGGCAATGTATAACGCATTTATGGTTTTGATGACGTAAACAAAAATGGCCGCCATAGCAAATAAACATGCTGCCCTATCTTAATTGATATCTAACCGATTTTTTTTAAGCTTGTTCAAAAGGTAAAGACTAAAAGAAATATTCTCCACATATTTTGTAAGAAATTAATATTTTGGAAGATAAAATCCAAAAACATTTAGCCCCATATGAACGTGATTTGCTGAGTGTGTTATTATTGGTAATGGGTTTTAATTTAAAATATTTTGATTCAGGTACACATATATTGAAGAATGTAGTTAGTAATAACAGAAGTGGTACTTTATGTTGACATAAATGTCGATCAAAGAGAAAACTGAGTAATCGTATTGACTACAGTCTCGTGTATTGGTGTCTACAGAAGAAAAATGAAGAGTTGAAATCGTTTAAAACACTTCTTGTCAAGAAAATCAAGAATTTGAATGTTCGTATGAGTTACTTGATGATACAACCATACTGAATAAACAAAATTTTCGTTGGCTCATAACTGGTTATAAACGGTGGACTCACAAGGTGTTGTCATTGATATATTGGTAACTATAAAAATCTCAAACTACGAATAAAACAAATTAATCAAAGCAAGGCAATCTTTGTTCTAGCAACTGATTACAACATATACTAAAAACAAACGTCCAAACGATTATAATATTACAATACCCAGACATTGTGTGAGAACAGTTGGCCTACGTGACAAAACAGATGTCAGAACTTGCACGGGAAAGGAAATTCACTAAACAGATGCTGCACCACAAATTTATAAAAATATAGATCCAATCAGAAAACTATTTGAAAAGGAAGCTCACAAAAGAAGAGAGGAGATGGAGGAGTATAGATGGATAGCAAGATTGGAAACAAAATATAGAAATAATAGTCAAGAATCAATTGAGATTATGAATGAACCTTCTACAAGCAACACACAAACTCCGTTTACAATATCCTTTGGTGGTTGAATAGACAAATGTAAATTGTGTGCTTAAGACCACACGGGTCAAATGTACACTTCTTAACACAACTTACAAAATGAGGAAGAACAATGTCCATTTCAGAGGCATTTTACCAATTAAACTATACGTTGTATTAACATTAACGGGTTAAGTCCATGACGTAGGCCAATCTGTTACACTTATACACCCAACTCAAATATACTAAACTAGCAATGCGTTCGTGGCCTAACCGGCTAAGTCTACGGTGATGTACTCTGCTGGTTCGAATCTTGGAAAGACCAAAACATTTTTCAAACTGACGGAATAGAGCGTTTCATAAAATGCATGAGAAAATGATTGACGGTAAAATCCGTTTCACCGCCAGCAAACATAGCGCAGAGGTGCACCTATAGAAATTTACACTAAAAAATACAAATAAAAAAACGTTTGTATTCTGTAAAAAAACAGACTCCAGACATCTGTTGTAAACATCTGCATCTAGTAACTTCATTAAATAATATATATAATATATAAGATTCAGGAAATGTATATAGGTATAGAAAATGTGGATTTAGCATATAGCTTAATTTTTTTGTTGAAAAACTCTTTAAGATTCTCTATTAGGAATTGCAATTTCTCTATAAAATATAAGCTGCAATAATCACCTTGCAAGTGTGAATTTTAATTGTTTCGTGTAGTTTGGTCAAAAAATAAAAAGCTATTCATCAGTCTGCACAATTGCCTTTTGCCATCATCATTCTGACGGTCATTTGCCATCTGAAGAAACTTTTGTAAATATTACTACGTACTTTATTGGAAAACCAAATATTTGGAAGCGTCTTTTCGGGCTATATTGAAAAGTCAATATCAAGTTTGTTCAAGGATATTAACGTCTAGGGAAAGAAAATAAGACAGGCTTCCGGAAAGTATATGAATGAAAACTTTTATCTTTTACGAGTCCATACTACAATGGAAATAAACGGTACCAGAAACTGGCACATACTTTTTCACAAACTTATTTTTAAATTATTAAACAGATTCACTTCTAAACGAGAATTTTTAGAAAGATGAGGTTTTTGCATATTTTAGGGTACCATTAAGGGTTACAAAAAGCTACATTTTATCAAAATCGTAAGAGCCGTTTTTTTATAAAAAAAATAATAACTGATTTTTTGGGGTTTTTTGCCAAAAAGGAGGTTGTTTTTCAAAAATTTTCAAAACCTTTTTTCGTGCATCTATGCAGGCCTAATTGACAAGTTTGGTAAACATTTATTTGAAATCGATCCAATAGTTTTATCTCTAGCTTTGTAAGTTTGGTGAAAATTTGTTTGAAATCGATCCAATAGTTTTCTCTTTAGCTTTGTATACATACATACATACAGACAGACATACATACAGACAGACATTTTGTAAAAACCACTTTTTTGGACTCAGGGGGTCCCAAAACGGATATTTCCACAAAAATCTCAACATCGATTTTTTTGCGATTACTATACTTTCTCTGTACTACAAGTATAGTGAGAAAGTAAAAGTAAACAATTAAACTCGTTTTATATCTTGCCTTTCACTACACGGCTTTGCTATATAAACGGCTTGATCCTGACTGTATGACTGACGTAGACTCAACGTAGAGTCTACTTAAGATACAAATATGAACATTTAAAGGCGCTATATTCTTATTGGGTAAACACAACTCTAAGAAAGAATTTTGCACAATTTTCATTGTAAAGCTTAAAAATAGTGAACTTTTGTGGGTTCATGCCCAGCCCTATAACAGATAAAACAGCTGTTCGGATCAAAAGCTTAGCTACAATTGTTTGTTTACATTCATTAAAATAGTGCATCCATTGTAACAAATTTAGAATCAGTTTATTAATCTCCATAACCAACAATTTTTAAAGGTTAGATTAACAGACTAAATGCAAATAGCCTTTACAAATTAACAAAAAATGTTAATTATATTATTATTCAATTCAAACATATGTTGTTAAATATTATAAATATACAGCTGATTTGGATAAATCGCTTAACATAATTTATGAACCAAAACACGTTTATTTACAAACAATCTGGAAAATTAAAAATCAGGTAATTATTATTTTTATTTTATTTTTTTTTTATTATGTAAAAGCAAACAAAAGCCCTACTATATTATAAGTAAAACATCTAGTGTTACAAAATAATATTATATTGCTTTCTTTATTTGGTAATATCAAAACAAATATGAATCGATTATTATTGAATATTGAAATATTACTGTACTGGTGAAATTACAACGCATGCCGTAATTCGAATTGTTGGGTTTAGTCGCGACTATATCGAGCTCTGTCTTACTTTATTTATGTATATGTGACATCTCAATCGCTATTTCCGTGAAAATATAAGGGTATATAATAACCTATTGACATTGAATGGGTCGCCAGCGGGGTTGGTGAGCGAAACAATCAGATGCGGAACCAATAGTGACATATATTTAGGGAAACCCCCCCCCCCCCCCGTATATTTGTTTTAGAGTTTTTTCTACAAATATATAAATGTGGGATGTTATTCTGCACATTCTGTTTTTTTACGTGACCTTATAGCTCGCTTGGTTCCCCCAAAATCAATCAAAACGTAAAACATCATTAAAGCACCCGGTTCAAAGCCATGTGGTGGATTCTACCGCGCGGTTGGCGTGCGAAGCACGCAATGCATTGTGTATTGAAGATACTCCCAATGAGGGGGTTGGTATTGAAGATACTCCCAATATGCGGAATGGCGTGCGAAGCACGCAATGCATGGTGACTGAAGATACCCCCAATATGGAAAATGGCGTACGAAGCACGCAATGCATCGTGTATTGAAGATACTACCAAGAAGGGGGTTGGCGTGCGAAGCACGCAAGGCTTTGTGTGTTGAAGATGCTCCCAATATTCGGAATGGCGTGCGAAGCACGCAATGCATTATAAATTGAAGATACCCCAATATGCGGATAGGCGTGCGAACCATTTTGCAGCTATCCAGCACCGTCGTGAATAGACCTATTTCCCAAATTGTTGGTTGAAACCCTAAAACATAATCCTATAAACTTAATTTTGGAAATTTGCTCTCAACTCAAGTCAGCGGTTCAGCTGCACGTTCGAATTATTCTTACTTGCAAGCGAAGCCATGTCGTAAATAAAATAAAGAAAATATTACCAGTATCTCAGTTTAGAAACTGGTTCTTAAAGGTAACTGATTCTTAACTGGTTCAAGTGTATCCCAACTCAAAATCTTTTTGAAAAAAATAGCACAACTAATGTTCCATAATTTTTGATGAAATTTCATAAATACATATTATAAAAACAAGTACAGTTATGAAAATAGCGACTCTATTCTAAGCCATCGCCAGGTAATGCATAACTCACTCGCTAACTGGAGCGAATAATGTGCTTTACTATAATCTCTTAAACCACAGAAGCGAAATAATTCACATTATAAGTAGGATTTGGCTCAACAGATTAGCTTTTGATCATAGATCAATATTAAGATAGGATGTTGATAGTGGATTTTATAGTAGTCAAAAAAAAAAGAAAAAGGAAAGCAGTCGTGAAACTGCCGACAGAAGTGAAAGGAAAAATGTCATGAATATAAATAGTTATTTATATTGTTTTAATCCCAAATTACACCATTACTTTTCTCCTGTCCCATTAAAGTTGAAAACCAAAAAATAAAAAATAACATAACATAAACATTATTGTCTATAGTCAAGTAATAGCAACGAAAACACTAGCTGACCCGTGCGAATATTTCGCAAGTTAGTAGTTACCTGATTTAAAGCATTGATTTAATTAAGTAAATTACGTTCATTTATTGACGTTGATTTAATTTGATTGATTTGTGTGATAGATTACTCTTGCATATACAAAGTAAACGATCTAACTAATATATGTCATATTAGTTAAACAGATTGTTAATAGATGGCGCCTTTCATTAGAAAACATATGAACTATAATATAAAAGTTTTTTAATCAATTTTTGTAACGAAAACATGAATTTTAAGCTGTTTGTCTATTTTTCGTCAATAGCGGGGAACATAAGCTTTAAAATGATTTTTGAATATTAATTTTGATGAAGTATCGAGGGAGATATCGCTTAGCAACAAAAACAACACCTTCGAGTAATCTATCTTATATTATAAAAGCCAAATCCACTGACTCACTGATCACGATTTCTCAAAAACTACTGAACGGATTGGAACGAAATTTGGTATGTAGCTTCCTCTAGGCCCATTGGTGCTCACTAAGAAAGGTTTTCAAAAAATTTGAAATTTTAGAGGGGGTTTAGGGGGATAAAGTTACTAAATCACAATTTCTCTGAAATTCAGCATGTAGCTTCCTCCAGGGGATTTAACTTTGATTTGTCTATCCGTGCAAAGCCGGATCGTTCCAGCTAGTAATATATAAGGATAATGATATGTTAGGCCTATATATACTGAACCAACACACGTTTCTTTAATGCATATACATACCAAATTTACCCTAAAAGGTCCAAATGTTCATTTCAGAGGTATTACCAAGTAAACAAGGTTACGTCAATTATCTTCTATTTCATTGTTTTACACACGTACTTATATAAACCAGAAGTTTAATGTAACAGCTGATCATAAAAGAAGATGAAACTGACGAAATAAAGTAGGCAGTGGTAAATTCAAATGCTTAAACTCAATAGATGTATAGATTTATTCTAACAACAGACGAGACACCGGTGTACGGGACACTTTCCGGTGTCCCAGCTTCTCGCAGGGAGAGACACCGTAGAGCCACAGAATCTGGTAGCGCGCTATTCAGTGTCTCATCTGTTGCCACACATTTAATTGATAGTACATCTAGTGTCCCGTACACCAGTGTACCGTACACCGGTGTCTCGTCTGTTGTTAGCCTTAGTCACAACACACTACCGATGAAGTGGACATTGCGCGTATTAATTTTTTAAATTGTGTTAAATTAGTGTACTTTGTAATACCTCTAAAATAGACATAGAGCTTTCTAATTTTTTTAAAATGTTTAAATTTGATAACTTGGTTGCTATGGTAGTAAATGTAAATACATCAAAGAAACATGTGTTGGTTCAGCATTGCCCTAACCTAAAATTACGTTTTCCATTGTTATTTGACTATAGACAATCATGTTTGTTATTTTTAGATTTCAATTTTAAATGGAACATCATCAAAATAATAATCAAACTTCAGATTAAACAATTATAACCAACTTTTTAAATTAATGATAGTTTTCCTTTCTGTCGGCAGACCCACGACTGACTTCTTTTTTGTACTATAAATGATGCATTAAACACGAATGTGAATTATTGATCCACATTTTCGAAACACCCTATATATGACGAAATTATTTAAAACAAATTAATATCAGACGCTTTTTAATTTAGTATGGACTGTATAAAATAAACGATTTCTTCCCTATTTTTTCCAGAAGTCTGTTTTATTGTTACTCCCGTAACTTAAATATCCTTCGACAAACTTTGTATTGCCTTTTCAATAAATAATGAAAATAAGCTTCCAAATATTTTGCTTTCCGATGCGTAATATTTACAAAACTTTCTTGAGTTGGCAGATAACTGTCAGAATGAT
The DNA here is from genome assembly GCA_018207615.1 of Philaenus spumarius. Taxonomy (NCBI): domain Eukaryota; kingdom Metazoa; phylum Arthropoda; class Insecta; order Hemiptera; family Aphrophoridae; genus Philaenus; species Philaenus spumarius. The sequence continues at coordinate 49,386 of JAGFPH010007374.1, read as the reverse complement.
GACGTCACAAAGGCGATTGTAAAATAAAACGCAGAGTGACACTCTACTCTGACCAAACTACACGAAACAATTACAACACTTAGCAGTAAAGAGATTAACTTTACCTTTTACTAGCAGGGATACAGGTGGCTTCGTTGGAAGATATAAATTAAATAAATATCGGGTTCGTTCAAATCAATCTGTTTCTCATTTAGGCTTACATAGGTGATTAGATATGCGACTGTAAAGCCTAGTCCACACTTACAAACGCTTTTGCGGAAACATTGTTTGCAAACTGTTTTCCAATTGATTTCCTGTTTTTCGTTTGTTTCTCCGATGATTGCCGAAAGTTTACTAAATGTTTCCGAACAGTTCGCAAACAGTTTGAAAACAAATGACAAACATTTAACTTGTTTCAGCAAACAAAAAACGATTTTTTCTGTTTCCTAAACCAAACGGAAAACACGCAAACATGTAGACCAGGCAAAGTACTGAAAAATAAATACATTTCCGCCTACAGACCCGATTTGGATGCAGTTTTCTGCATCGTGTTCAGAAAAATACCAGGAAAAAGTGTACATATGGCCAGTTTCGCAAGAAAGTGGAAATGCATCGCAAGTGCATAAAATGCATCTAAAAGTGCATAATTTTTTTAAACCTCTAAAAATTGATGAAAAACCGTGAAAATCAGTACTCGGGGGTTTTTGGGGACGATGATTTAATTTCTGACCATACGAAATTTCGTGCCCAGTGCACCGGGAGCATTTCGTATGGTCAGAAATGAAATCAGTGTCCCCAAAAATCCCCGAGAGAAAATTTTCAAGCCTCTGACGCAACATCACAAATTTCTCACCACAGAGCCCCCCCCCACCCCCCTTCGCCGGTGCACTGGGGAATTTCGCATAGTCAGAAATGAAATCAGCGCCTCCAAAAATCCTACAGAGGAAATTCGTGAACCGGGAGCATTTCGTATATGGTCAGAACGGAAATGAGATCAGCGCCCCAAAACCCCAAAAAACCCCGAGAGGAAATTTTCAAGCCTCTGTCGCAACTTCACAGATGTCTCCTCCACAGAACCCCCCCTCCCCGGTGCACTGGGGTCATTTCGCATGGTCAGAAATGAAATCACCGTTCCCAAAAACCCCCAAAGGAATTTACAAGTCTCTGTCGCAACTTCAAGCTAGAAGAACGTTTTCTTCAGTCAACATCTCGAGAAACACTGCCTAGCTAGTGTGGACACAAAACAATGACAAACATTTGTTCGCAACAGTTTGCAAACAGTTGCGAAACAATTTGAAAACTGTAGACAAACATGAACGAAGAAACAACAAACAGTTTCCAAACAGTTTGTCGTCTGTTTGCAAGTGTGGACTAGGCTTACATCATTCACGTCTATGAGTCTACGTTTATAATTAATAATTTACATCTTAGACGCAAATAATTGAAATTCAATTGTTTATTCTCTATTTCCATTACTTAAGAGTAATATATATACCTAAAGTTTTAGGTATCCATCTTCACATCCCGTTTCCGTGTTCTGGAACGTTTTAGAACAATCTAGAAAACTCTCGAACGTTTCGAAACAGAAATGTTCTTCGATGGTTCAGAACTATGTGGAACATTCTAGAACTTATTCCTAACCTAAATTTACGTTGTTAAACTTTTAATACAAATTAGCTGGTTAACTTTAATATAAAAAAAAATATATATATATTAAAATAATAATAAAGCAAGATTTTCTCAAAGTTTTTCTAGAAAAGTCTTCTGGTTCAGTACAGAAGTGAAAACTGGCATGAATATAAGTCGTTTATTATATTGGTATAATCAAAAATGTTATCATTACTACTATCTTCTCCCATTTAAAATTTAAATTTACAAAATTAAACATGATTGTTAAATTGCAAATTGAAAATAAGCCTCTTTAATAATTGTTGAAATAAGAGTTTCTGAAACTTTCAGCGCTCCTAGCTCGGTTAAACGGTTAAGTTTATCAAAAAAACACCAAGAATAAAAAAAGTTTTAAAATTACATGTAAAATCCAAATCCGTCATACGAAATAGGGGTTCCCATAAGAAATTCGAAAGTTGGCCGCCATATTGGAAAATGGCGGCATATTTTCGAAATTTCAAATTCATATTTTTAATGGCCACTAAAAAGTAGGTCAAGTCCCCCATTTAAAGTTTCCTGTAAATTTGTCGCTTCTGATATACCAATGGTGGCACACTTAAATTAAGTCACCCTGTATAGTCTATACACGATTTATATTCATTATAGTTTTCACTTCTGTGGGCAGTCCACGAAAGATTAATTTTTCTAAATGAAAAAAATGAAGATTAAAACTAAATTGATGGACTTTTTGTGACACTATAACTTACCTAATAGAAGAAATAGCAATTAAAGCCCCTTACCTGAAAAAAAAACATCCAAATTAATGTAAGTATGTTATATTAACACCAAATAAAAAAATGAAAACACAGTAATACGTTATACTGGAAGTTCAAAAAAGAAACGGAAAATCTTTCAAGTATAAACTAATCAAAAAGTTCATATATTAAGATGGAAACGCATTTTTTACGAGCTATCCTCAACTTTTGTTTTTACCAAATGTCGTATATCTTAAGAACGGCGGAACCGCTTGAGTTAAAATTTTTCATGTTACTCATCAACATACACATCTATTTTGAAAAATAATCCGTTTCAAAATGGCGGCCATCGAAACATTTAGAATGATAATAACTTCACTCAAAAGCCGGAAACTTTCATTAAAACCTCAAGAGTACATTTTTGTAACCCTTTTAATTTCCTATCCAATGGTATAACTGTCAAAACTATAAAAAAAAGGCAACGGTAAAACAGCCACTGTTAGTTTGACGTGTTCAATACCATGGAAACAAAGCGTAGGCAATAATTAATTTGCACGAACAATTAAGTTGTACCCTGTTTTACGGTCTCCCTTTGTTCGATAGTTTTGACAGTTATACTAATGTATATGAAATTAAACCGACTCAAAATTGTTGTACACTTTACAATTTAAAAGTTTGAAATTGCAGCTATTTTGAAACGGATCGTCAAACTGGGATATTTATTGATTAGTACCGCGCAAAGTTTCGGCTCAATGGATTAAGTCATCTTAAAGATAAAATTATTTAGTTCATAACACAAAATTGCGGATAGCTAGTAAAAGACGTTTTTGCAGAACTATGTTTAAAGTTAACTTTTTCCATTAGTTTCACCAATGGAACAAGCCATGCAAGTGTCTCCCTTTCTTCGTTTGACAAAATGACGGTTATTTCTATTTCATACAAAATCGTCACAGGGTACCAAAGTTTAGCCTATAACCATACCGTGAAAATATTTGTCTGTACATACCAATACTGCATAAGATGACAACTGTTAGGCGGAAGGTATAGTGTGTATGATCCTAAAAAATTACTGATCACCATTTTTACAGGATTTGGGAGCCTGAACAGCCCTTATTAAAAAGTGAGTTTCTGCTGTATTTCCTCTCCTGGAAAGTTTAAACTAAGGGTAAATGGTATATTGTCTTATTTAAATCATAACTGTACCCTAAATAGTCCCCGAGATAAACTAGTTTCAAGTCAAAATTTTCTGTTTTATAAAATAGGTAAGATAGCTTAAGCTAAGCACCTTTCTTAGCCCTTCTTTCAATATATTAGACCCTAATACTTAGTTTTAATTATGAACTAAGCTCTTTCAAGATGCCTCCCAATGAATAGCCCTCCCTAAGCGGTGGGTTTAACAGTCTTATCCCGAAATAAACTACTCCACTATAATCTCTACATCCAGAAGGTTGTTAAAACAAAGCGATTAAGTTTTAAGCCTACACACTTAAATCTCGTCTTTGAATAATGAAAGCACTACCAAGGTATTGAATACTGGCAGAAAATAGCGGGTGGAAAGTTATTAAGTAAACAATAACACTGAAAATATAATTAAAATGATAGCTGTCGTACACGGCTTGGTCCAGGCTAAAAATAAGAAACTCTTCCCGGGTTTTCAGTTTGAAGTAATACAAATTAGTTAAAATGAAACACAATTTGAATAAACAAAAATATACGTAGATAGAGAAATATACAAAAACGGTTAGTCTTTAAAAAATATAGAACGCATAAATATATCTAAGGTTCATATCACACGATCAAAGTTATTTGTAAAATATTTGGTCAAACTTTTATCAAAGATCTTTGATCAAACATTTAGCAAGATTGTGTCAAAGAAAACGTATTTCACCTGTGAAACTTTGTTGTCAACTATGTTACACGCTAGATATACAGGGTGGGCAATAAGTCAGTTGTCAAAAATTCAAATACAAATACCTACTTTATTTGTATAAAGTACACATTATTACAAAAGTTAACTTACAAAACTTATTACATAATTTATATCTTTGAGATTTAGTAGGTGATTGCACAAAACATTACGCAACAACGTTAAGATTCCCTTCTGTAGTTACAGACACTGGCCTATCTGAACGAGAATACTCCGTCACTGACCGAGTCTCTTCGAATCTTACATTTAATTTACAAATACATTGTCGCTGTTGAGACGGAGGTTCGACGTTTGGAAAACATTCCACAAACGAATTACAAACATCACTGTAATTATGGTCATATTTCCACCACGATTGTAACACAAATGCACGATTGTCCTGTACTTAACTTTCTATTAATCGTTGATTAAATGCCACACAAAAAACAACAACAAAATAACCTCAAACTGCTGGTGTCAACTAACTTATGCGTAAATGTTGTCGAGTTCACAACTGTAGTCAAATTAACAACAGACTACGACTACGCTAGGCAAAATAATGTCGACGGATTGCTGGTGGCAACTGACTTATTGCCCACCTTGTATTTTGAGGTTATGTTTTTGGTTTATTAGTTCAGTTCAGTTGATATAATGGGTCGAGTAATACCGAAATGTTATAGTGTTGTATCAAATGCTTATCTAATCATGGCACTACTAAAGAAACAGAGGATAAAACGTAAAAGAGATTATGGGCCCGACCGTGGAACAAAGGAGAAAATATAGCCTACGGTTTAAATAAAAAAAGAAAATAAATTACAATTTCTTTCTAACGTTTTCTGCCTTGAATCGCAGTTTTCGTAGGCATTAGTGTGAATGTCTTTCTTCTCGTATTGGCAATTTACTTTCTTCTCGTAGCCTATTTTGAAATTGATGTTTTCACGGCTTCTACGCTCATGTCAATTTCATCATCTTATTATAGGTTAAAAGGAAATTAATATATGAAAATACTTTTTTTATGGTTAGGAAGTTACCTATATTACTCTTTTAGTACTTTATTGTTTTAATTTTTTTTTAAATCATTGTCAAAGTTTAAAACATTTCAAAGTTACATCACAATCTGATGAATGAATTATTATTTGATCAAAGTATGGACGTTTATTTCATAGAGTTTATTGATATACCTAACAAATTTAAAGAAAATTGGGTTTACATTTTATTAATGCAAGGAAAATGTTGTAATAAAGATTGTTTATTTTGATTGCGTGATTTTGTAAATGTAATTACGTAAATAGTGTAACCATTACACGTAATTAAGTTAATAGGAAACCAAAACAATTAAGATAAAGGAATAATTGAACTCCATCAAACATAATATTCAATGGTTTATTATAGTGTAAATATATCGATTCCCATTTTATTTTAAAATGGTTTCAAGATAAATATAATTTTAAAAGTAAACATTGATTTCAAGTGGGATATCCGGTACTCCTTCTCATTGGTAAAATTTTGTAATGTATATGGTCCAATCGATGTAGGGCGTCGGAAATGTAACATTTTTATTTTTGAATCTTCACTTAACCTAAAATAGTATCCGTGATACAGCAATTTGAAATAAACATTTTCGGTTCTATAATACATTTAGGTTGTGCAAGTTGTAAGCCATATTTCTTATCAAAGGAATTCCGCTTTGTTTCAATACGAACCAATTTAGTTAACGCCTATTCACACCAACAATGCCGAATATATTTGGTCCCAAATCTTGTGGGTCTAACGTTTCCTACGTATGGTGACCGTTAATGTACACCTTAATAAAACTCCAGGGATGGAAATAATCCGATATGGTGTGCTAATTGGCCAACATGGTTACCCAATGGTCGAGCCAGCTTGTAATGGGACTAATTCTAATTATAGTAATTAATAATAACTAACACTTGCTAATTAAAAGATACTAGGTTAACGCACGGTTGACACCAAATCAGCCATGCATCGCTACTCTTGTGCCCACCGGCTGATTAATAATACATTTGGGTGAAATGCTTAAGCCATTACGACGACCTTCATACATGGGCCAATCCCATAATTTGGAAGATTAGTCCATAGTTAAATAGGTTCGCTTTAGTAATGAATAATCAACTCCTATAAAAGCGAGTGTACGTCCGTACGTACGTGAGTAACGTATAATATAACAGTTGATTTCACCCATCATCTGTAATACTTAAACAAATGCAGTGTAGATTGTAGTTTGGGGTTATGTTTACAACTTCAATCATTATTATTTCTTGTGAAGTTGATTTTTTTTAAATATGAGTTCTAGAACTAATGTATGGTATCCCATACGTTATAATATTTGCTTTGAGGTTATAAACTGCATATAAATACAACCTTTTATCATCAATATATTCGTTTATACAAATTTAAAGAAGCGATACCTTTTCGTTTAACTTCGAAAACATTCGTACATTTTCGTAAAACATATAAACATATTCATTATTGATTTCTTCGCTATAATATTAAAATAACTTCTAAATCATTTGATCTATCAATATGAAATAAAAAGCCATTCAAATATAGTATTATCTTCCTTTAAATATAGAATGACGTAAATATGTTAATAAAAATGTTTGACAAATAATAGGCCTACAGTTTTATAATCATTATTATTGTACACATTTACCGAGTTAAAAATCCCCGTCAGCATAGTTAGGTAGACCCCTAAGTAGGCCTTAATGTTGTTTTAAAATAGTTTGTTTTTTAAATTATGTATTTCTGATGTGTATCTAATTAATCAACCTGTGATTTTTCATGCGGCTTACTAGTCAAACAATAATTGATGGTTAGCACGATTACAAAACACTCTTTGATTTCTCCAGCTGAGTTAGTATTTCGGTTAGGCGCGATAATCACTGCGGCCCAAGAGCATCCTTTCGGATCCACTGAATTTATAATTAATATTCCCTCACGCATATAAATGTACTTGCACGGGATATAGTTAATATCTCGGGCCCCCGCAATCCAGACACTATTTTCTAGGTAAGATTACAGATTTTTTAAACGATTGTTTAAAACAATTGTATAACATAAATGTAAGTAGGATAATTATATTGACACTACACTTATTAATTAACCAAGAAACTAAGCAAACAATTTCTTCACCAGGCAACACATAGTGTTATGTTTGAGCAATACGTCAACATTTCAAGTTTATTACTATATGCGGGTTGTTAAGGTTTTCACGAGAGCAGTAAACACAGATTTTTATGACGACGCGGTGTCACACATCAAGGGCATAGTATAATAATATACATGGACTGCTGTAAACAAGTTTTGTTCAAATGAAGTAAATTCATTGTACTATTCGGGAATAATACTTTTATTTTTTTTATTAATTACTTACCATAAAATTATTATTGATCAGATACAAAAACTGTACAATTAATTAGTGAGTATGGTGAATCTGTAACGTGTGGCAATAATTCATTGGATGTCATATGGGTCCAAATAAAGAAAACACTTATTTCAACAGTTAAATGCAATTTATTATTATTTTTTTTAAATGTTAAGTGTATCTCTAGAACGGCTAATCAGATTGAGTTGCAATTCTTCACATTACTGGCCATTTAAACGTTTTGAATGAAAACGACTCGAAAACTATAAATTTTTATAAAAAAAAACGTCAATAGTACATTTTTGTAGCCCATTTAATTTCTTGTAGAATGGTATAACTGTCCAAACTATCGAACAAAGGGTAGCAGTCAACTACCACAGAATTAAATAGACTGAACAAGTCGGATGCAAGAGTGAAGCCAGTTTTAGAGTCAAATGCTCACACAATATGGCGGATGCTAGTCGCGAGCCGCCGGCCGGCCGCCCGTACATGTTGCCACATTACCCTCGAAACGAAGCTGATGTTCTAACTGTTGTATGACAAAAACTACAAAAGCTATTTTTTTTTCAAAAAATAAATTTCTCTCGCTTACATGACGCACCTGCCCTAAAAACAAACAATTTTCTCGCAATGCAACTTTTTGATGTCACGAATTAATAAGTATAAAAAAGTTTGGACTTTATTAGATTTTTAAAGTGCCAAACCGTTTTTATTTTCAAATTGTGAACACACCATTAGCATCCCACACTATTAAACTGTAAGTTTGTCAAATTTCAAAGATTTTCGAGCATTTTCAGCGATTGAAATCATTGTGTAAATGATTAGGGCGCACTGAAAATTTCACTCCTCTCTAGGCCCCCTTGACGTTTCTATCCTCACACAAGATGGGCGACCTAGCTTCAATTCCCACAATGTACAGGCTTATGGCATGACCAGTCTATTTAATTCTGCGGTCGCTGGTAGCAGTAAAACAACGTGCAATTCAATTATTGGCTTCGTTTTGTTTCTATAGTTGTTAAACTCATCTAATTAATAAGTGTTTGAAACTAAAAGCAAAATACATTTCCTCAATTATTTGGCCGCAACTGTTCACACTAGATCTAAGGTCGGGAATGGTACATGAGCAATGATCATGGTCTCCAGAGATTTTTTGTGGTGTTATTAAAATATATATATGTTTTTGCACACTAACAGCCGCATTTCACGTCCGATTAGGTCCAAATTTGGTGCACACGTTGCTTTTATAAGTCGTTCGGAGGAGATCGTAAGAAAAAGAATCTAACAACCAAGATAACGTTTTTGAACGGAAGTATAATTTTAATATAATTTTGCATGCTAGAATGAACATTTTTGGGGATTTTATCCAAGAAAATAAATATAGTAGTTTATTCTGCACATTTTGTTTTTTTTACACGACCTTACAGCCCTTCTGGTTCTTCTAAAATCGATCAAAATGTAAAATACCATAAAAGTACCTAGTTCAAATCCAAGTGGTACCTTGTGTTAGGAATTGATAGGGCGTGTAATAAAAGATATAATATATTAGTTATATTCAGTATTAGAGTTAGTATGTTTAGTGTAAAGATATTACTTTGCGTAAGACAGATGGAGGTAAACAAGGAACTATAAATAAGGAAGGATGAGCTCGGCGGAAGTGTTTTTGTGTTGCACGGAAGAACAGTGTAGTTTGTCAACACGGAAGTTAGATGGGGTTATATAAGCATAACCCTAATCTAGATTCGAGGCCAGTCTGTTATTAGCGTGTTAGGCCGGAAAAGTTGGGCCGGTTCGTCGTGCAAAGTGCGGCCAGGAAATCGAGACGGGAAGATCAGCCCGAAGTTTGGACCAGCGAGATCTCAAGTGACAATATACCGTGTGAGCAAACCAAAGTATTTCAGTCTTTTGTTAGAGTTACATTATATTCAGAGTTTTGGGGTTATTTACATAAGAGTGACACGCTTTAGTTGCCAATACCGTAATCCAGTCTGTCTTATAAAGGTAAATACCTAATAAAAGAAATGTACGTAGATCATAAGTAAAGTCTAATGTATCAAACCATAAATATATATTTGAGTTGTATTATTGTATGAGTATAAATATAGAGAGATAAGTATTACCACTGAACCACACTGATGCATTGTTTTTATTGATCTGTCCCTTTGTTACTAACATAGTAAAGTATTGTTCGAACCCGGGTGATAAGGGAACTAGAAAGTACAAACCTATCACTTGTTAGCTTCTGATCCGAAGTCGACTCTCGGATTACGAAGCATCCCATAATCAGAGAACGTTAGGTCAAGGTTCGAACTCGCAAAAGTCTGAGGTACAAACAAATTTTATTAATATATTTTATACGCGCAGGCAGTTTTCAGCTCCTTCATAAGTAAACAAATTTCCCAAATATTTGGCTGAAACCCTAAATTATATAAACCCAATTTTCGCTCAACTCACGTCAGCGGTTCAACTGCAGCCCAAACTTAGGCTACAGCCCACAGATGTCTTGGACATAAACAGTGTAAGTCGGAGTTTATGAATGAAAGCATTACGTGTTGGTTGATGCAGGTAGTTGAAAACATTTCTGAAATTCATTTAGCAATTCCGTATAAGTGAAAATATTGTTCCATTTTACTTTCTCACTATACTATAGTATAGAGAAATTATAGTGATCGCAAAAAATCGATGTTGAGATTTTTGTGGAAATATCCGTTTAAGATCCCCTGAGTCCAAAAAGTGATTTTTACAAAATGTCTGTCTGTATGTATGTATGTCTGTATGTATACAAAGCTAGAGCGAAAACTATTTGATCGATTTCGAACAAATTTGCACCAAACATGTCAATTAGGCCTATATAAATGCACGAAAAAGTGTTTTGAAAAATTTTGAAAAACAACCCCACTTTTTGCCAAAAACCCCAACCCCCAGTTATTATTTTTTTATATAAAAAACGCCTCTAACGATTTTGAAAAAAATTGACTTATTTGTAGCCCTTAATATACCCTACGATATGCAGAAAACCGCATCTTTCTAAAAATTCTTGTTTAGCTAATAATAATAATAACTGATTTTTAGGAGTTGTTTGGCCAAAAAGGGGGTTGTTTTTCAAAATTTTCCAAAACTTTTTCGTGCATCTATACAGGCCTAATAGACGTGTTTTGTGCAAATTTGTTCGAAATCGATCGAATAATTTTCCTCTTGCTAATTATAATAATATTTATTAGTTAATCTCCTACTTTAATATCACCTCTCCTACCCCACCTACAATTATGAAGTAACAATGAATCTGTTTAATAATTTAAATATGTTTGTGAGAAAGTATGTGGCAGTTCCTGGTACCGTTTATTAGCGAATTTCCATAGGAAAAATGAGCTATTGCAGTGGCCCTTATGGTAAGACCCAAGGTCGGGAGTAGCAAATGAGCACCTATCATGGTCCCCAAAACACGTTTTGGGGTGTCATTAAAATTCATATATATATATATGTATATACGAGTATATATGTATATGTTGTACTATGAAAATACTATGATACTTTCATAGTATACTATGATATTTTCACGGGAATTATGATTGTTTAGGAGAGAGAATTTTAACTTTTATATAGACTAGAGGCATTTTTCAAGTTATAAAATATTGCCAAAATTGTGATACGGTAAAATAGTATTTCAAACTGGTCAAATATGTCGAGTAAAAAAATAAAGTTGGCATAACTTTGATAATGATAGGTGTTTAATTTATGATATAATAAGCCCTTCTCTTTGTTTTTTTTTTGCTATTATCTAACCTTAAACAAAACTGTTGTAAAGAATAATACCTCATTCTAAATTTAACAATTTGGTTTATATGGTAATAAATGTAAATGCTTTCGAGAAACGTGTGTTAGTTCAGTACAGGCCTAACCTAAAACTGTGTTATGAAAACAGCTGTTTTTTTTTTTTTTTTATATGTAACAACACATTTTTGAATTATAATACAGTAATCATTTTTCGTTTGAATTTATTTTATTTTGTTAAACTAACCTGAAGGAATTGTTGGTTGCAAAAAATAACTGATTCTAAATTTGCTAAGTTGGTTGCTATGGTAACGAATGTGGAATGCGTTCAACAAACGCGTGTTGGTTTAGAATAGGCCCCACCAAGAAGCCTGTGCTTCTAAGCTTGTGATTCAAATCAGCTGTTTTATCTGTTATGAGAGTGGAAATTTGGACCAGTTTCACCCTTAAATTCACATGTACATAGTGGTATGAAGGTACCCTGAAAGGTGTAAGGCTCTAGTTATCATGGTTTTGACTATATGTTGATTATGAATCAGTCAGAACTTTTTTTTTATACAGTATACAGATATAAGGAAATGTTTTCCTTCCTTATGAAAAAGAGTAAAACAGTACAATTAAGTACAGAGCACTATGTTTCTGTAAGTTTTAATTATATTAAAACCTCATTAGACCAGCACAATAACTAATTGAGGCATGGCTCGCTGCAGAGATATATTTTCAACCACGAGTCAGGGAAAGGATAATGAAAATAATGTTTAACATTGTTGCTCAGTTTGTCCGCGTATGACTGTTGTCTATATTAAGAAAAGTTATTTACCAACTAAATCTGTCCTAATTAAATCAAAATTCTAGTTACAGGTAAGCTCATTAAATGGTATTAAAGCTATTAATTAGATTATTAGCTTCTTGAATTTGTTGACAACGTAAACGTAAACAATAAAGTATGAGCTAAAATACTAAAAACATGATTTTACATTTAAAACGTAATGTCAAAAATATTGAAGAGGTCGTAATTTACAGGTGCAAAATGTGTGATAAAGTTTTATGACTTTGGATATTTTTCCCTCTCCAACCATTCAGGAGTTACACCTTTGACCGAACAAATTTTCGCAATGGCCTAACAAAGGTCAAGGGCTTATCTTTGCTCCCGCTAGGAAATGCTCCTTATTAGATTTTTTTGCGCAATCTTACGCAGAAAGTGTACTTTTGAATCATTTTTGGACTTATGTTTATCGAAATCTTTTTTTCTTATTTTCATCTAAATAATTGGCTGGTGAAGTTTTTGACAATAATTTTCAGAAACTCAAAATAAACTTCTCTTAAAATAATTTAATTTCTACTCTATTTTTTACAATCACTATAAAACATCTTGCTATTATTTTATTTCAAAACTGTTCGTATTATGTGCTATTGTAATGTCGCAAAAGCAATTAACGAATACGCAACCTGCAATAAAAAGCTTGCAATCTGGCACGACGGGAGGACTGATGGGACAAAGGGATGCTGTGATAAGCCACCCCCTAACTACCCCTAAAGCTCGACACTGGACTCTATATGCAGATCAGGATTAGCGGTGTACTTTGTAATGTACAATCGTATTAGGTCGAATAAAAGGTTGCGTTATTACTGCTTGTACGATAAGTGGAATTTGTTTGTGTAAAGGGGTCGCATCGGATTCTTTGCATTTATAGAAGGGAATATCCATTAAGCTACTAAGGCTTTTTATTAACTTAACAATATAGAGATGTTATTGTAATGTTCTAAAAATCTAAATCAAACTCCCATAGAAGCGAGTGTACGTTTTATTCACGTACGTACAAAGTAAAATGCACATGGCTATATTTATTTGTTTACATATAACAGCTGATTCCGTCCATCACCTGTAATACTTCAAAAACTGTGTAAACCATTTGTATGGCATTACGGTTTTATTAAACCGTATAGAGGTTTTATCTGTCAGTGTTTAGAAGGGCTAGACAAAAAAACACGATACATCGAAAAAAAGTCGTCTTTTCAGGCGACCAGTTGGGCGCCATATTCCGATCGCGCTGAAAACTTGAAACGGCCATCGCAGTAGTACAGCGGTCAAATTACAATATTGGAGGCGGTAAATCATAACAATTTATACAGGGTGACAACTATCTGGTCCCCTTTTGTGGATTTGTTCCTGGGATCGAGACAAACATATTTAACAACATAAACATGGGTCCACGGTGCTTACTTTTTCGTCCGTCTATATGTGTTTTTCTTTTACAAAATAGTTCATATCGAGAAAAAGATTTGAACAATTGCGTTCAAACTTGACATAAAGTTATACCTAACAATGATATATTAAAAAAACTAAGATAGTGTATTCAATAATGCGTTTCAAAATGGTCGCTGTTTGAATACTTCGAACCTGAATTACCCAAAAAACCGTAAATTTTTACAAACAATTTCGACAACTTTCTGTATCCCTTTTAATTCCCTAACGGCTGGTATAACTGTCTAAACAATCGGATGAAGAATAATACATATGTCTAATAATTGGTTTGTTCAACCAGGCACTTTATACCAACACAGTAAACACAACAATATGGTGGGTACGTACCGGTATGCTGTTATTACAGACAAATAATGTAATATTTATTTTAAATTGTTCATCAAACCACTTCTAATCCTAAATTAAGAATCGGTACCAGATAACTGCCACATACTTTCTCCCAGTTGAAACTTTATACTTTCCCAAGAGTAGAGTAGGAGGTGGTTATTTAGAGTAGGAAATACTATGGAAAATATCAGATGCATGTAACACACATCCATATTATATTATTATATTATAATATTATTATTATTATTAAAACTATTCGATCGATTTCGAACAAATTTGCACCAAACATTTCAATTAGGCCTGTATAGCTGCACGAAAAAAGGTTTTGAAACATTTTGAAAAACAACCCCCTTTTTGGCCAAAAACCGCCACAAATCAGTTATTATTATTATTACCTAAACGAGAATTTTTAGAAAGATGCGGTTTTTTGCACATGGTAGGGTACATTAAGGGCTACAAATAAGCCAAATTTGATCAACATCGTTAGAACCGTTTGACAGACGGTTCGAAATCCTAACAGACACACAGACACACGGACAGACATCACCCAAAAAACACTTTTTAGGGTTCAAGGAGCAAAAAAACAAATAATTCCACTAAAAATATTTTTTGGTTCAGGGAGCACCAACACAGATAACTCCACTAAAAATTTGTTTGTGGTTCAGGTAGCACCAAAACAGATAATTCCACTAAAAATGTAAATTCGAAAATTTGGACGATTTTTTTTTTGTGTTTAACGTCCTGCTGTTTTGCACTTAAGGCTAATGAAGACGGGACCTACAGTTTTACGTGGAATTCGAACCACAGCCAACGATGTCTGTTAAGAAACCATTTAGAAAATTATTCGGGGTCAATGGGAATTGAACCCGGAACTTTTCTATTGATGGTTGCAATGACGATTGATAAAGAGTTGGACGAAAACAATACTTTCTCCATATACTACGTATAGGGGGGAGAAAGTAAAAAAGAAGAAGAAAAAAAGTAAGTATCAATTTGTTCTGGTAGTGTTTTTTGTAGGTCCCTAAAGTTGTACGAACCTCTCGTGAAACAATCTGTATATAATTTTGCATTTTTACTGTTCTGTTTTGATTTGTTTGTCTGCTTTTTTATGCGTTTTATTCAGTTTTATTTACTATACAGTTTAGATTTGCAAAACCTTTTATTTCTACTGCACCGTTTTCAATTATTTATTGTACTCTTTCCTAACTATTGCATTGATTTAATTCACTCTTTATTTTTACCGTACTGTACTGACGTGTTTATTGCACTGTTTAAGTATCCGTGGTGAACAAATGCATTACAGTTACGAGTTTATTCGACCAGATTTGTATAAAACAAGCGGTAAATTAAATTCAAAATAGCGTAATATTTTTCTCTTAAGTTTTAATGAA
>JAGFPH010007374.1:0-26434 GCA_018207615.1 Philaenus spumarius | reverse complement strand
AATAACAACATTTTATGTTTATTGAATGCATTTCAGAGCTGCTTGACGATTATATCTGAACTACGCCGGAATACTGATTTATACTGATGAACCAAAACACATGTTTCTTGAATGTATTTACATTCATTGCCATAGCAACCAATTGGATAACGCATTTTCACTAGGCGTATTTTCTATTTTTAATTGTCATAGCAACCAATTTGACAACGCTGTTTTGTTACTCGTATTTTTTATTTGTCATTGTCACAGCAACCAATAAAATTAATAACACTTTCTTTCGTTAGGCATTACATTTTCTATTTTTTAACTCCTACCGCAACCCGCGTTAAGGAAATTCGTTCCAAAAATATTATGTTTGTCATAAAAAAAATGAATTTTGTATGTATTTAAATGTGTTTGTCAAGTTAGCGGTTTTCGGGATATTTTGCATTCAAAAAAGTAGCTATTTTTATATTATAAGAACAAGTTTTGGTATTTTGTAAATGGGCAGGAAATGTCATATCAATTATTCATCAAAGATTTGCGCTCAACATTTTTCCTACATCCAAAGATAATATTAAGTATTTGTAAGAAAACCAAAACTGTTACTAACAATTACTAAGTGAAAAACTAAGCATATTCGCACCTATGTTTACGTGATCTTTTTCTTTATTTTCACTAGTAAAAGGTCTCTCCGTTTCTTCCTGAAAACCGTGTTGGTAAAGTAACAATTTAATTGTTTTTGTCTTTCTATAACAACTACTGGTCACAGACATCTGCACTAATACCGATACAGAAATCTAAAATTCCAATACACCACGTAACATTACCTGAATCTTCAACACATGTTTCAACAAATTCTATTTCCAAATTATAACGGTTACCATATACACCGAGTTCACTAATTATTTCCCAGATTCACAACCCCTAAGTACTGCAGAGGAATTATGTGTCCCCGACGAGTACCGTGATTAAACGCCCTCACAGAAAGGTTAATAAAGTCCCGTATTCCCACAGGAACGTTACAAATGTCCCTGGTCTCTGCTCCCGCTGCGAATCTATTATCCTCAGCCCGATATATCAACCTTTAAACTTTACTCGTTTGCTGAACTTTTTGTACAAGTTTATAACGCTAAGAGATCTATCAAAGTTTGTCTCTACGAAACAATCTGTGAACTAAAGCACCTTCTGCTTTAGAAATAGTATATATCAAGCAACAATATTTGTCATACAAATTATAAACACATACTCAGTTATTCAAGTTTTTTGTTACGATTTAACTAACTAAACCTGTATTAGTTTTACTTGTTCAACATCCACAGACGTAGGCAATAATTAGTTTGCAAGACTTACTAAGTTGTACGCCGTTTTACTGTTACTCTTTGTTCGATAGTTTTGGCAGTTACACCATTTGATAGGAAATTAAACGTTTAACAAAAATGTATACTCTTAGCGAATTAAAAAAAAAAAATTAAAAGTTAAGTTTTTGAAATATTCTTGTTAAAAATGGCCACCAGTTTTAAAACTAATCATGAGAACCAGTTGAATTTTTTTAATATAATATTTTCCTTCCTGGAGAGCGTTTAAATTGTAATATAATTAATTTACTCACGTCTCTCTTTCGATCATTTTTGTTTGCACTTTGGCCGTTATGGCATTTATTCAGCCATGGTCACTTGCGTCTTTTCAGTAACATTATACTACTGTGTATAAAAAAGTCCGTCCGTCTCCTTTATATTTTTTGGCTTGTTAAAACAAACAAATATCTTTTGGGGAACGATACTAACTTAACCCAAAGTATCTTTTGACGTTATCGGAAATTTTGAGTGTCCCCCAAAAATGGGGGATTTTGGGGGCAACTCAAAATTTTCAAATGTAAACCCCTTTTGAGTGACCCCTCATTTTAAAGTGCTTTAAAAAATAAACGAATGATGGAGGTTGGAGATCTCTAACGTGTTTCTATCAAAAATGGCAGCTTGTCAAAGTTTTGAATACAACTCATTCTTGAAACCTGGAGTCTAAGACTTTTGGAGTTTTAATTTCACCTTTGGTGACTTAAAAACTGAAACGACTCTTGAAGAAATGATATTAAACGAAGAAGTGGTCTCTTTTGGTAATATTTAAAATTTTGAGAACCCGCAAAAATGGGGGATTTTTTGGGCTCAAAATTTTCTAATGTAAACTCCTTTTGAGTGACACCACATGAAAGAAATCCATCGGTGTAAGATCTGGAGAACGTGCAGGCCATACGATCAGACCGCACATACCAATCGCTTTACAATGAGGGGTCACTCAAAAGGGGTTTACCTTAGTCAATAATGAGTTTCCCCCAGCATCCCCCATTTTTGGGGGACACTCAAAATTTCTGATAACGTCAAAAGATACTTTGGGTTAAGTTAGTATCGTTCCCCAAAAGATATTTGTTTGTTTTAACAAGCAAAAAAATTAAATGGGGGGGCAGACGGACGGACTTTTTTCACACACAGTATATTAACCTAACCTAAAACCGTCTTTGGATGTTAAGCAAAATAACCGATTCTAAATTCGGCAAATTATTTGATTTTGTAACAAATGTAAATCAATACTTTCAAGAAACTTTGTTCAATATAGGCTGAACCTAAAATTATTTTTAAAAGCTTTTGATCCAAATCATATGTTTGATCTGTATACTCTCTACTATATAATAACATCCTGTCATTCGCGCAAAACTCTGGAGTACCGGGATGTATGGTATTCAAATTGGTACATTTACCGTGAGTTCACGTTATCGGAGTGTTAAAAACTAAGGTATAGATCATACAAATAAATTCTCCCATTTAACCTTAGGCATGTAGCAATCGTAATTACGACTAATTTGGACGTTTGTGAAGTGACAGAGTCGTAATTTACGAGGTATTAATCAGCAGTTGATTTGCTCGGCCTCTGATATATCTCGATGAAAGTTATACTAATCGATTCTTTAGATTATATCCTGCAAGGCAATGGTAAAATAATCGATATTTGGATAATAGTTAGTTTGTATACTGGCCAAAATGAAATACAAATCCCATGCTCTGCCCAGCTGACTGTACTTTACGTGATATTAGTTTTTATGAAATAACGTTTTTATGTTGTATATACCTTTACAAATGTGAGTACCTATTTTTGAATAATAAAACAGTTAACATTTTTTAAACTTAACTTTTCTTTCTAATTTAATTTGTATTCAAGCTACAAACAGTGACAGTGAAAACTATATTTTTGTGAAATAAAAAATGATTCACTTATCAAAGAATAACATTTTATGGATATAGATTGGTGCCTTAGCTGCAATGTTATGATGTTCTATGGTTAATTCTAAAAACTTTATATGTAAAACATTATGATTTATCTACATAATATATTTGTTTTAGATTTTCAAACCAACAGCGGCAGTGCTAAAATCGTTTATATTTCTTAACGCGTGTTGCGGTAGGAGTTAACAAATAGAAAATCAAATGCGTAACAAAAAAAAAGTTATAGTTTGGTTCCTGACAATGACAAATATAAAATACGTGTAACGAAAAAGCGTTCATTCAAGATACATGTGTTTTGGTTCATCAATTTAAATTGAGTTCCGTCCGGCGTAGTTCAAGATATTACCATCAAACGCTGAAATACATTCAATAAACATAAAATGTTTGTTCTTCTGTCTAGACCTAACCTAAAATGATTGTGTATATATTTAATCTATTGTACCTGCCTTAACGGAAACATACATAAAATAATTTTAGGTTAGGCCTAAAACGTAATGTAAGTCTAGGAATAACCTAAAATTATTGTATTTATGGTGCCGTTATTCAGGTAAAATAAATTAAACATACACACAATAATTTTAGGTTAGGCCTAGACTGAAGAGCCAACATTTTATGTTTATTGAATGTATTTAGAATGAATGGCTAAATACTTTATTTTTGGCCAAATTTTAAAAATTTACCGATTAGGCCTATAAAAATTACTATTTCTCTATTTCTAATTCGACAAATGGTGAACAATATTTTTTTTATTTTTTATTATTTGACATTTATGTTAATTATGTAGTGGGTTATGAATGTAATAGTTTATAGAGAATTTTATAGTGAATCGAAATCTTTTTTAATATTTTAAATCGAATATATATATATATCAAAAGTTATGTACATTTTTTAAATGTATTGTGAAATTTTGTTTTCAAAGTATATACGTTTTCAATGCTAAAAAATGCATAATAATAATTTATAAATAAAGTAATTTATCGTATCTTGATGTTTTTTTCACAGAATGTGTGTAATAAATAAAATATACTCTGTTAATCTTAATACGACTGCAATCAATATACATGTTAACTAACTGTTTCATCTATTTACTTCCAGATTGAAGGATTTGGTCGCAAGTAAAAGATATGCATTATTCATGTGTAAGGAAGGAAATGCTTTTACTCCTAACTTTTGGTTGAAACAAGCCCTTTTACTTCTAACTTTTACTTTAAAGCATTAGCCTTTTATACATAAGGCTCATTATATTATTATTGTTGATAATAATAATTTCTAATTTAGTAATAGGGGTCTAATAATTATATTTAAGGGAGAAATGAAACAAATTAATGAAAATATTATAATTTTTAACAAGTAATATAAAACATTCTGGACGTACATTTCCTGAATATACTCAAATAACGTTAAAGAGCCTGTTCAAAGTGAATATATAAGAAATTTAGCTTTTATTGTCCTCTTTGGTCAGGACCCCCATAGTCGACATCATTAACGTTTCCACGTGGTACATCATCCTCTCCATCACTAATGATTTCAATTAATTCATTCTCAAACCGTGACAGGTTACAAAGTGCTACACAACACTTAATAACTTTACATACAAACACAGGCTGGAGTCTAAGGTAGTTCAAGCATGGGAATTTTTCTTCAACTACACCAATGGCACATTCTACAGTACGTCGCGTTTCCTTGTGAGCTCTTGCGAACCGCCGCTGTTCAGGTCTGTTCACATCTTCAACAATTGGTGGGATTGAGCAGGACTTTAGTGTGTATATTGAATCCTCAATCAAGAATCCACCAGGATAAGGCCTCCAGCCTTCTTCCATTTTGCGAAATAAGCCACTTTTGCCTAGTACACGTTTATCAGTTGCACTCCCAGGCCAATCTGCATATATGTAAAAGAATTGTAAATTAGGTCCACATACAACCATGGCATTAATTGTGTGGTCACCATGTCTGTCGACAAAGGCATGCTCGAAGTCATGTGGGGCATCCATTTTAATAAGAGTATAATCTAATGCTCCGCAAACCAAAGGCATTCCTGCTAGATTACTAAATCCATTTACTATGGTTCCAACATCATTAGGCCAACATACAAGTTCGTTTACTAGTGTCGCCTCAATTAATTGCATCAATGACCTAGTGAACAACTCTACAAACTGTGGCTTTACTAATTCTATGCGTATCACTAATACTATGAAACTGAGCACCGGTCCCCAACCAATGTAGTGCAATTTGTAACTGTTGGTGAGATGTTACAGCTTTATTTCTTTTTGTTGGATGTTCCAGTCGACCTTTAATGTGGTCCAGCAAGTAAGTAAACTGAGGGAAGCTTAATCTAAACCGTTCATTATATTCATAGGTTTCCTGCATCATATTGTATGAAATTCTTTCCTTGAAATTTCTTGGCCTCCGAATAATAACATTATCATCTTCACTACAACTACTACCTTCATCCATTTTAACACTTAACCTTACAACAGTTCACTTTTCAAGATTTCACCTATACTTGTAAAAGTTTTAAGATGGTATAAACAATGATAAAATATTCAACATTTTACAGGTTCAGTAATACAGGAAGTTGATCTTTATGAAACACAACAAGGATAAAGTCCTGTATTATTTACTTGTAATACAGGTAAATCACCTGTAAATTGTTTTACAGGGAAAATTCATTATGAAACACAAACTTGTAATTTTTACCTGTAATACTGGAGTTTTGCCTGTATTACAGGACCTGTAACCTTTATGAAACGGGCCCCAGGTTTATTTTATTTTAATTGTCTTAGCGTCATATAACTTTGGTTTTTTGCACATCTATGGCACATTACCTTTCGAATGATATAAGCTTCATTCCTAAGGTGATATTCAATTAAGGTGATGAGCTTCATTTAATTAATTAGTGATATTGATTCACGTACATTAATATTACAATTGTGAGAAGTTTGTTCGCTTTTTTGCGGACTACCCTAACCCTTAAAGGTGCGGCAACAATTCTACAAATATACATCTTGTCAATATTTCCACAGTGTAACTTGTCCAAACACGCTAGGCCTACTGTATTGGACACGTCCGCGTCCCGTGTTTTGGAAGTGAGGGACACGAACTCAACTGTAATGGATTAGATATATGCAATAAATCGCTCACGCAACCCGCAATAGCCAGACATCGTGTCTCCTGACAAAAGAATGCTAACAAATATATTTCATTATTATATACAGGGTGTCCCGTAGCGGGTCATACAGGATCGTACACTTTGAAATAAATAAACAATTTTATTTCATAAATACCTGTGTATCACTTTTTTGTGCTGCTCACAGTATTGTTTAATGTCTCTATATTTAACGAGACAACGATCGTTTCGCCTTCCGTTCAGGCATTTTCAAGTCACTTTAAAATTCATAAACAATAATTGGCATTATTTTAATGCACGTCAAAAATATCACATAAATTTCTACACACCAAACATTACACAACACAAATTAAATTTTTTTTAAACAAATTAAAAAAAACAAACAAGTATTAATTTAATGTACATAAATCCCAACTCACGGGTCTAAAAATTAAACAATTACATTTATTAAGCTTGCACATGTCTATCACTGCACCGGCACTGATTGGGTTGTTAGTCTACTACGTGGTAGGGATCGTTTGGTTTGGTGGAATTCAGCTCTGATAACAATGTCAAAAATACTATTTGATTGAAAGTG
This sequence comes from Philaenus spumarius, assembly GCA_018207615.1. Classification (NCBI taxonomy): domain Eukaryota; kingdom Metazoa; phylum Arthropoda; class Insecta; order Hemiptera; family Aphrophoridae; genus Philaenus; species Philaenus spumarius. The sequence goes on along the minus strand of JAGFPH010007374.1, from coordinate 19,476 downwards.
TGTTTTTTTTCTTTTCATTTAATAGGTTGTTTGGGTTTGAAATAGTAGCTGCATAAATATGGAATTCTTCTAAAACGTTCATATTCGGTCCTTTGGAACATGTGTTCAAAATGTGCATGTTTTTTTTGTATATTGCTATATTTATGTCCAGTTTCCAATAAATGTTCTGCGTACTTGGATTGGTTGTGTGCTCTGCTATTGGGGATATGTTCCTTAAAACGTGTTTTGAATGATCGTCCTGTTTGTCCATGTAGTGCATGTTGCAGTAATCGCAAGTTGAATTGTAGATGCCGCTCGCATTGTAAGGACAGTCCGTTTTAAACTTTGGTTTAAGTGCGTTTTTCAAGTTATTATTAGTTTTAAATGCTAGTTTGTATCCTTGTTTTTTAAATATTCTTTGAGCAACATTATCCAATATTCCGTGGTAGTTTATGCCTATATACTTTGGTTTTTCCTGTACTGTTTGTCTATTATTATTATTACTTTTCTTCGTTATGATACGGTATATTAGTGTGTGGTCGAAGCCGTTAACTGTGGCTATCTGTTTGATTATTTTAATTTCCTGATTAAAATCAGTTTTTTTCATAGGTATTTTTAGGGCTCTATGTACGAGGCAGTTGTAAGCGGACATTTTTTGGTTGTGTGGGTGGTTGGATGAGGCGTGTATGGTGGGTGGGTTTTTTGTAAACTTTGTACTCCAACGTATTGTTGGCTTTGGTTATGCTTAGGTCGAGGTAATTCAAACTATTGTTGGTTTCTATTTCACATGTGAATTTGAGTGAGGGGTGTAATTTATTCAAGTAGTTTTTGAACATATTTATAATCTGTCTTGTAGTTCCTTTAAAAATGCAGAAAGTATCGTCGACGTATCTATGGTATGATGTTATGTTATTACGAAATGGGTTATTTGTGTTCATAATGAATTCCTGCTCGATGTGGTTGAGGAATATCTCAGATAAAATACTTGAGAGTGGTGAGACCATAGCTAATCCATAAACTTTTTCGAATTATGCTTAGTTTAGTCGCAATCCACCATTTTGTTTTTTGTACAAAATAATTCATATCTGGAGAACGGTTTGACTGATTGAGTTCAAACGTGGCATGAAGTTTAACCTAACAATGATATATCTCAAGGAAAATAGTTAAGGATAATAGTTATGTTATGTGTAATAATTGGTTCGTTCAACCCGGCATCCTATACCAACAAAATTAATACTACACGATTTTATGTAGGCCTACATTTGTTGTAATTATCTTTAACTTAGCTATTATCCTTCATCCGATTCTTTTGACAGTTACATCTTCTGATGGAGAAGCAAAAGGGCTACAAAAAAGGTATCTTGAAATTTTTTGTTAAAATATACGGTGTTTGAGTAATTTAGGTTTAAAAACAGCCACCATTTTAAAACGAATAATTGGATTTAAACGATTATTTTCTTGAGATATATCATTATTAGGTTAAACTCCATGCCAAGTTTGAACTCAATCAGTCAAAACGTTCTCCAGATATGAATTATTTTGTACAAAAAACAAAATGGCGGATTGCGACTAAACTAAGCCGAATTCGAAAAAGTTTACTCAATATTTTTTACTTATTTCAATATGTACAATACGATCCTGTACAGCCCGCTACGGTTTTTGGGGACACTCTGTATTCAACCTCTATTTTAATGTCACTAAAAGTAGGTAATTGTTTTAGAAATGGACGACTTTGTGATTTTAGTGTTTGGACTTGTGAACGGTAGTATGAAGTTTACGTCTACTTGGACACCACGAACAATATTATGCACATCCTGGTAAACTTACCTTACACTAAAGACAAAATATTATTTCTCTAATACTCAGGGTGTCCAAAGTAGAAACGGAGAAACATTCAGGAGTTGTTCTACTGATGAAACTAATGAAGAACGTTCATATAAGCATAGGCCTGGAAACGCTTCATTAACAAGTTACAGCTGGTGAAATATTTCGCCCATGTTTCACCTCCTCCGTAGAAATGACGTCATACTAAATCTTGTTGGGCGTTAATTAAAGTTTTTAATTGAATACATTTAATGTAAAATGATCTTTAAATTTAAAGAAAATAGGCACTAAATATGTAACTAAAGTAATGTTTGAGATATTTGATGCACTACGGAAAATTCAATGTCAATAAACATATTTTCTTTAGGTTTTATGTATATTTACTTCATGAAAGGGGTGACAAACGAGTAAACTTGTTAAACTAAACTTGTAGAACATTTAATTCTGAAGAGAATAATGTAAAATATTTCAATAAAAAAACACACAATTAAAAAAAATGGGTTTTCGATAAATTACTTTTAGACGAAAACTAGACTGAAAATAATACTACTTTTCTAATTTGTATAAATTTAAAGGGACTTTGTAGACTAAAACAATATTATATTTGTGTTTTGTTTATTACTCAACACTTTGTTCCAGCATTTTGATATGACCGTGTAATACAAGTTTGTTTGCAACACTAATTCGTTAGAGAGAAAACAGTATATCCTACTACATTTGTTTACTATAGTTTTTAGTTTTTTCTCAACGGTTCATCCTCAGCATGAACTCTACCCCAAAAGAGAACTTTCCCGGTGCAAATACCAAAAGTCTTTAAATTCAGGTGAGAAATACACTCATAATCATGCGGTATCTGATGCCATTATGTTAGAAATAAAGTATATACTTCAGGATCTATCAGACTGGAATTGGCTAAAAAAACCTCACGGACGAACCCAAATTAACAACATTATCTGGACCAGAATCCCTAAAAACAACTTTGATAAAATTATTGAAAATTGGAGTGCTATTATTACAATCAACTGTCGTGTGCGTTCAAGTGCAAGTGTTACAGAAACTAAGGATGCTGGAAGTAAATGTGTAATAGGCTATGTAACAAGTTGACAATAAAAGAGTTTAAGACGCCTGAAATTCACAAGAGGAAAACAAATCTTAAAAAATGAAAGATGATGGAAAAACTGTCCAGTTTGGTGTTAGAATGTTTTAGTGTGATTGAAAGTCCTTATTTGCAATTTGTTGGTTTTACAGAAAAATCACATTTGAGATACGCAGGTACAATTTTCAATTTCTGATAAATCTCTTGGGATATCAAGTGGAATTTTTACTGTTGTAAACTAATCTGTAACGCACAATGATAACTTATATTTTTTCTTTGCTGAAAATTTTTTATTAGTGTAAAAAATATGTTTTTATATTTTTTTTAAACTCCAATTTTACAACTAAGTACAAAATAGTATATTATAAAATTTCCTAAATATACGACAACATTGATCAAAAAGGTATGCAATTAGTGTGTACTTTTAAGGTCTTTAAACCTAATATTTTTCTTTTAAATGGTGCCTAAAGAGTCTTGCTCCAGTAAACGGTAACCGGAAACGAAAGCTCTTCTCTCTATAGCCGTATCTAAACAGTGCAATTTCTTGCAGTTGAGCGCTTTGACCCATTTCAAACCATTTTATAAATCCATCTTTTGTAATTGAGTGCTGAAAACAAAACGGAATATTCTTTATAAAATTGCGGATCCAAATTGCTTTTCCCTTTTACCTATACATTTTTTATGTAAGAAAGAAAAAAGTTCAAACTTGGCACTTCAAAAATATCAATTACGTGACAAATGAAAAACAAATGTTTAAATATGAAACGCAAAACGGATGCGTTTTGTGACTGTGCTTAAAATGAGACCTTGCAAACAATTGTATGATAAAAAATAAACGAAATAAATGGTATGAGATTTAACATTGCTCTTATGGGATAAAAATCCAAGATGACCGCAACTATAGCAGACCCTTAATCACAGACAATACAGGCACACAAGGTTCACTTCAATTATTGTTATACATACGGTACATTATTATTCCGACACCCTATATGTCACGTGACATAGGGCATTACATTAGACGTCGCTCTGTATAAACCTGATCGTTTGTCTGTCGGTACCCAGTGGGACTTGGAAGACAAAATGCCAGCCACAGCAATCTAATATCATTCGTAATGTTATCTTATTATTTTCTCCAACGAAGGAGATATATAACTCGAGTTCCATCTCGTATATCTACCATAGTGTAGTCTTGGTTCGGGAATGCGACAGTTTAAATTAGTCGCATTTAACATACTGTGTCGTTTACACTGTCTAATAAAACACTTGAATAGTAATATTAAATAGCGAAGAATGAATCTTGTCCACCTGCAGTGAATCGAAAAACTATGTACAACGTCATAAAATATGGCGCCAAATTTATTACGGCAGTTTTTGTTTTATTAGCGAATTTCCAAGGGAAAGATGAGCTATTGCAGTGACTCGTATTGAGGGACCTAAGGTAAGGACTGGTCTGTATATCTGTCACATAATTTTGGTTATCAGCAAGAGCGGAAAGATAGTACGGTACGGTCAGAAAACAATTGTTAATTTTATCATAGAACTAGGAGAAACCCCTGCGTGTTCAGCACGAAAACCCCGTTAGAACCTTCTATACAAATAATCATGTTTTGTTTTCTTTATAATAAAGGTGTAGGATTAATTATAACCCCAAAGCTAAGATGTTAAATAACGTTAAATGTTAAAATCTAATTATTTCGTAAATTTTATAAGAGCAGTTATAACAAAGGTTAAAAGAACCAGCAAGGCTCAGGTCTACAATTTATTAAAACACTAACCTAAAAGTTAGAAACACAAACAATTATTTCAAAGTTTAAAATCAGCTGCTAATTTAAATATTAGAGCAAACAACTGTTTTATCTGTTATTTTATTGAATTGGTTGCTGCGGTTTTAACTGTAAATTCTTGCTTTGATTCATCAGTCCAGGCCTAAAATAAGAATTTTGTCCGAGTAAATTAAAAAAAAATAATAATAAAAAATGTTTTTATCAAAATGAATTATAGCATATGTTACTCAGGGATAGTGTAGATTTTTATTAGTAAAACTATTTTTTTCAATCGGTTCAGCAGTTCCAGAGATTAAACCCCACATACAAACAAACAAATGTTACCGCTTTATAATATTAGTATAGGTATGATTTATCCGTGGTTAAGCCTTCAAATATCATCACGGGTAACGAAAAGTCCCTAGGATTATCATTGCTTATAAAAGATTATGAAAAACGCCAAAGGGTTTCGTTGAGTTGTACCGACCCAAACTTTGAGTTACTCTATTCATTTACTAGGGGCTCTGTCCCAGCTCGCTTCGCTCACCAACCCTCGCGAAGCAAATGACGACAGATATTATTGTTTTGTGTAATCTGATATTTTCACTGTAACGAACATTGATTAGGACAGATGCCCTTTGATCGGGGTAAGGTGGTTATGTGTTACTAGTAGTTCTGTGAACAGCAGACCTCGCTCGTTGAAATAAAAAATGTGGTTTTGAGCTTAGCTTAAAAATAGTGTGCCAGTAATGAAGTAGAAGGTTTAACCAGTGAAAATTATTTTGCAATTTATTCGTCTTCGACTCTAAATACTGTGTATTGCAACAAAGAAACAAAATGAATAAGATAATGTAGTTGGTAAAGGACTATAACTCAGTAAATGCGACGCAACGCCAATCGGGCTCCTTATCTCGGCTTCCCCTCCACAACTCACTCACAACGGCCACACTGATGTAGTGCAGGAAAGAGCAAGACAGCAGGTATCGCGCTCTCTCTTACCTCAATAAATTATAAGGTTTTATGAAGATATCTAAAAAACAAACGTATAAAAACATGGTTAAAATACAAAAACTTGGACGATTTTTAACAAATTTGAAGTTTGAGGCCATTTTGTGAGCTTACCGTTAGAGGTACGAAAAAACATCAAGAATAATGTTGTAGAACAAAAAATTTGCTACTAGCAGAATGCTATTAGTTTTTAAATTCGACTTGGGGTTAAGCCACAAATTGGCTTTGGAAAAAAGCTTACACTAAGAGAAACAGTGCGGCCGCCATTTGTATTTAATTTAAGGGGTTAAAATGAAAAAATGGAAAAAACCATATTTATACATGGCTCGGCCTAAGAATAAGGAACATTCATGCAAAAAATAATAAAAATCGGTAAAGGCGTTTGGCCTTAATCGTGAGACAGACAGACAGACAGACACAAAGACGAAATGCCGAACGGTCAAGCTAAAACGGAAACCTCGCTTCACTCGGTCAATTATAGATTCTAACGCATACGCAGTAGAGCCAAGTTTTTTTATGTATGACAGGATTTTTTTAATATAATACAGCGATATAGAACTAGTAGTTCTGTGAACAGTAGACCTCGCTCGTTGAAATAACAAATGTGGTTTTGAGCTTAGGTTAAAAATAGTGTGCCAGTAAGGAAGTAAGCAGAAGGCTAGCCAGTGAAACATTATTTTGCAAATCCCGCGATTCCGTGGTTTCTAGTTAACGTTTTTTTCTTTTCTTGTGCTTTAACTGCTAAAGATTTTCTTTTAGGGGGTATTGTGTTTTTTTTTTAAATTTAATAATGCATAAATAAGGTAGCTAAAAAATATCGCGTTATTGAGGGAAAACATAGAATTATATATTTACATACTTAAATAACTAAAACTTAACAATATGTTTACAGTTCCATATCAATATTAGAAATAATAAATAAACATAAGATGTTAAAGCGTCGTGATAGTGATTTCAACCCATCATGTACCAATACTTTTCACGCTATCCAGCGGTCATTCTTTGTATGTCCTTTATCGCCGCGAGCTTTCATTTGTTTCATCTCATTTTGTAATTCAAGTAAAGCTAAGTCAAATACATCTATAAAATAATAATTTACAAGTATACAGTTAAATTTTTTTATTTACCCTCTACACTTTCTTATAATAATATGCCATTTTTAGCAAAGGATATATTCCTAAATTACTATTCAAAACAGGCCTAGTTTTGATATCAGTCTTGTAGTAGGAACATATAAACTGGTGTTTTCAAAATAAGAAATTGATAACTATTTTTATACAGTTCTATTTAGAACTAAATTAAGAAACTTTTTGACTACTTTTTATGTAGGCCTAAAGTTGAATTTTTTCCTTTCGTTACTGAACATGCTTGATTCTTGAGCTAATTACTTTGTTAATATTAGGCTACTTCAATAGTTTTTTTTTTTTACTGGCATATATGAATTCTTTGAACCTTTATCTACAAAAAAACATGGTTGAAATACAAAAACTTGGACTATTTTAAACAAATTTGAAGTTTACGGCCATTTTGTGAGCTTTCCGTTAGAGATACGGGAAAAAAGCAAGAATACAATTTTGTTGAAAATCTAATTTTCTACTGGGAAAATGCTTTAAGTTTTGAAATTCGACTTACGGTTAAGCCACAAACTGGCTTTGGAAAAAAGCTTACACTGAGGGAAACGGTCCGGCGGCCATTTTTATTTTATTTAAGGGGTTGAAAATGAAAAATGGAAAAAACTGTATATATAAATGGCTCGGCCTAGAAATAAGGAATACTCATGCAAAAATCATCAAAACCAGTCAAAGCGTTTGGCCGTAATCGTGAGACAGACACACAGACATACAGACACACAGACGAAATGCCGAACGGTCGAGTTAAAACGGAAAGGAGACCTCGCTTCGCTCGGTTAATTAGAATTAGATTAATTAGAAACAAATCAAAATCATTTAAAAAAAAATACTTTTTTTTTAAGGCCTATTTGTTAAAATTTAGTTTTTATGTACGTTATTATATATTTAAAGGAAGATACAAATATTACCTTTTAAAGTCATTTTATGTCATATTGATAGATAAAATGATTTAAAAGTTATTAATATTATAGTGAAGAAATTATTAATCGAATATTTGTATATTATTATGTTATTCGAAGATGCACGAAAGTTTCCGAAGTTAAACGAATGCCAGTGTATAACCTCAAAACAAATCTTATAGCGTGTTATAGCATACATTAGATCTATAACTCATATTAAAAAAAAATGGGTTTGCGACGGACCAGGCGGTGGAAGTTATACTTCTTTGACCATTCGTATATTCGTATACTTTCCTATAATTTTTGAAAAACATTTCCCAGCCGGGGATCGAACCAGGGATTCTAGAGTGGAAGTCAAGTGCGTTAACCACTCACCCACCGATACTCTTGAGGTATCTCTTGAAGAGAAAAGGTATAAAAAGGCACTTTCCGGATTTGACTCCTAACACGTGACGCGGTTTCTCGACCGACACCCCATCCCGATTACAACGGGCGCAAAGAAGTATAACTTCAAAAAATCGCAACTTTACAAGAAATTATAATGATTGAAGATGTAAACATAATGCCAAAGTATAATCTACACTGGATTTGTTTAAGTATTACAGATGATGGGTGAAATCAGCTGTTATATTATATATTACTCGCGTATGGACATACACTCGCCTTTATAGGCGTTTATATTTTATAAAAATATATATATTTAATAAATGTACTCATAGACGTAAACTTCACATCAAACAAACTGGAGGAAATCATGTTTTTGCGTTTAGTGGCACAAACTGATATTAAGTTTGTAAGCCTACACGAAACTCTCTGTACGTTTTAGGCCAGTAAACTCACAATATTTACCTGATATTTCTGCCATTAATTTGTTCACGTCTGCGAGCGAATCGGCATGAATCCGTGCTAAAGGTCAACGAATCAATGTCATATCTAGGTTAGCTACCACATACCACTTCTTCTCGTTTATAAACACAAAGAAAAATCATTTTGTTTTTGTTACGACACTGTAGCATATTGCGACAAGACTTTGCCTTTAGTAAACCATGTCTTAACACAGGCTGTTAACTCTGTTTCAAAATGTAAATAATGTAGTGGAAAATATAAGGGACTAGGAAGCGCTGCACTCGTAAAACTCCAGTCTGGGGTAAATGCTCGTTAAATACGTCGCTAGTAAACCGAGGTGAGAAGTTATGAAGTAGCAAAATATAACAACACCGTGCTCTGTCTTCATCAATATAGTAGAAGTGATAACGTCTAGCTTCGTTGAGTAAGCAAATTTGATGAAGATGTCAAATCGAAACGTTATATTCAAGAAAGTTATTAGCGAATTTCCATAGGAAAAATGTGCTATTGCAGTGGCCCTAATGGTAAGACCCAAGGTCGGGAGTAGCAAATGAGCACCGATCATGGTCCCCAGAACATGTTTTTGGGTGTTATTAAAAATCATATATGTATATGTATATATGTGTTCGCACTCTAGCGGCCGCATTTTAAGTCCGATTTGGGTCAAATTTAGTACACATGTTGCTTGTCTACGTCGCTCGGACGAGTACTTTAGCCAAAAAAATCCAACATTCGGAAGCACGCTTGGTTCTCCCAAAATCGATCAAAACGTAAAATACCATAGAAGTACCCGGTTCAAAGCCATGTGGTGGATTCTACCATGGGGTTGGCGTGCGAAGCACGCAATGCATTGCGCATTAAAGATACTCCCAAAATGCGGAATGGCGTGCGAAGTATACAATGCTTTGTGTATTGAAGATACTCACAATATGCGTAATGGCGTGCGAACCATTTTGCAGCTATTCAGCACCGTGGTGAATAGACCTATTTCCCAAATTGTTTGTTGAAACCCTAAAACATAGGCCTATAAAAATAATTTTGGAAATTTGCTCACGTCAGCGGTTCAGCTGCGTGGACGAATTATTTTAAAGTTTAATAATTCGATCAAGCAGCGGAACAGCTGATGCAAGTTTATTAAATCTATATGTTTTATGGTTAAAACCAACAATTTGGAAAATTGGTCAACTCACGAAGGCGATGAATAGCTGCCTTTGTGTACGATATACATATTAGTAGAATTTGATTGTACCTAAGCGTCCAGATTCGTTCAACTCGCAGCGGAAAAACTAGGCCTTGGATCAGAAGATGCACCCTCGGTTAAAGCCACACGTGGATTTAAATCGGGTAATTTACCTTGTGGTCGCTTTTTGGGTATCAAGCGAACAATAAGGTCGTGTAAAAAACAGAATATGCAGAATATTATACCACATTCATTTTTGTAGATAAAACACTAAAAACGTGTTCATTCTACTTACTTCTGGCAAAGAAAAAAACGGGCTTCCTGTTGTTGGATTTTGTTTTGTTAACAAACTCGACCGAGCGACTTATACAACCAAATTTTGCACTAAATTTTGAAAATTCGGAGTTAAAATGCGGCCGTTAGATGGCTAACACATAGATAAAATTTTTTATTAAATCCAAAAACGCGTTTTGGGGGCAATGTACGCTGCTCAATAACTACTCCCAACCTTAGGTCTCACTCCAATAGCTCATCTTTCCAACGTAAAATTGACTTTATAAAGTTTCTTAACATGAAAATGTAAAGAGTTTCTTAGCGGAACAGCTTTTTTATATTTTCAAACGATTTGCAGTTCTAATTTTAGGTTGTATTTTTTATCTAAGGTTCTGGAGAAATCCTCGAGTCTACAGTGCGATTAATAAAATTGGCCCGAATTCAATCAGTAACCTTTTGTTGGAGCGGGAAGAACCGGAGGACGGACTATGCCGGACTGAAAACATAAGTATCAGCGTCTGCTAATCACCCACTAACCGTTTCCCTACTCTGAGCACCATCCAATACGTAAGTACACCCTTCTTGAGCTAGTAGCACCCTTCTTGAATCGTAATCCGCGAGATCTTTGAAACATGCATTATACATGTCGTGTTTCGGATTCTATTTATAAATAAATAGCCAGAAAAACAACTTAAAACTATTAATAATTCTTTATATCGCACCTACTCTCTAGTAGCGAGGACTTACAATTTCCCTATCTTGCGGGACTACAGGGTCAGAACCTGCAAATCGCGCATGCTCATAACTTTGTACCGGCCAAAGTAGGTAAAAATAGCGATATCAGAGCTCTCTAGTGATAATAAAAACTGTTATTTTCACTAATTATTATAGGAGCTATAGGTATTAAGGAATAACGAGTTATTTAAAAAGTTATTCTGTAAGTGTTACTTGTTTCAAACTTATCCTAGACTAATGTTCTAGACATTCTTTTTTTCTGAAGAACAACAACTTTTCACTTTTTTCAAAATCTTTAATTGTTTATTTGTCTTTTAACATTTGTAACAAAGCAGTTATACGTGTTTTACTTAAACACGAGGAGAGTTTTAATGACTTAATCAATAATTTGTACCATAACATTTTTGGAATATTTAAAAACATGATTTTTGGGCTAGGCCTACATTAGCAACGTTTAACTATTGAGCTACAATAAACTATCACATTTTATCCAATCTAATAAAATAATTATAATTTGAATCATACCTCAGCAAATAAGTAATTAGGTAGCCAATATTTAAAAATTAAATTGTTTTTTTATTATTAGTTATTATTTAGGTTGAAACAAAATTGGAAAAAACGGAAGTTTTCTTCTGTATAGTATATATTCTTCGTTTAAAGTATATTAAACCGACTTATCAATCCAAATTGAGAAGAAAAAATTCCACACATCGTTAGTTTTTCTTCGTTTTTTGTCCGACATATTAGAAAAAAGTAAACGGCGATTACAACTGGAATGACGTTACGGTACAACGGCGAAAAATTTAAGAACTTTCACTGACAAACTAATACCGAAATACCCGAAAACTCTAACTGGTATAAGAAACTAAAAAATACTCGATACCTAAATGGTTATAAAACAACCGATAACGGTAAAATAACTTGGTTGGAGGTGGTGGGGGAGAGAGAGAAAGTTAGGCCGTTGCGTTGGTGAAATATTTTTAGGTTTCACATTGCAAATCTTTTGTTAATCAAACCGTTACCCGTACCGGTAAAAAAATAAATAAGGTAACAATATTCTTTACCGCTTACAAAGTTGTAAATAGTAACTCCTGCGTCCAGAAACTGGTACTGGAAATAAGTAACTGGTACTGGAAATAAATAATTATAACGGTTACTTTTTGATACCGGTAAAAATACCATTTACAGAAAATTAAGGTCATCTAGTAGATTAAGAATAACCTTAGAGAAGAAAGTACAGTAATTAGGAGTTGTAAATCTTCCTGATCAAAAGATACCTGTTTCGAATCTCGGCAGAGGCCAAGTAGCTTTTTATATTTGTAGTTGCGGTTTAGAGGAAATGAGGGTGGAAGTAAAGTAAACGGTTTTTGTCCCGCTTCCAAGCTAACGGGATATGACTAGTTACCTGGTCTCCCGCTTGGGATATTATGCTTACTCTTACTACAGTATATTTGTATATACATATTTTGTGTAAATTTTTTATGAGTCGCTTATTTTTATTCGATATTGGATACATTAGCACAAATTCAAGTTGTACTGTAAAGAGAAGAATTTAGACATTGGCCAATTCAGCACAGATATATACTGAAAGAATTCTTCTCAAAACAGCTGTTGGTATTATTTACATAGGGTAAAATGATCCATCACACATATTGAGCAGGTGAAGGCCGCGTTCCGCGTTTTGGGAATGGGGGACACGGTACATAGTTCAACATAATGGATTAGTAAAATGTTCGCTCACGCAACCTGCAATAGCCAGACATCGGGTCTCCTAACAAACATTATACAATAATTACGTGTTTATTTACTTTTATTAGTAGGGTAGTTTGCAAAGTTATGTCAGGGTTGGTTTACTTTACTGGTTGGAAAACTAAGCAATGTTATTTGTAACTAATCCATTGGGGTGCTATTTGAGGTTTAATTCACTGGTGTTATTTTGGGGTGTTTTTTCTTAAGATGTGCTTGAGGAAATCAATTTTGTTTAAAAGGTAGTGTAACTATATAATATAACAGCTGATTTCACCCGTCATCTGTAATACTTAAACAAAACCTATAGTAGATTATACTTTGGGGTTATTTTTAAGTTCAATCAAAAATATTATGTCTAGTGAAGTTGATTTTTTTAAATATGAGTTGTAGAACAAATATAGGCTATAAATATGTTGCAAGATTTGCTTTGAAGTTATAACAAAAATATAAATACAACTTTTCATTTACACAAATTTCAAGAAGCCTCAATCGTTTAATTTTGGAAATATTCGTACATCTTCGAGTAAAATATAAACATATTCCATTATTAATTTTTTCATTATAATATTAATACCTTCTAAATCATTAAATTAAAAGATAATATTTTTATTTTTTTTAGATATAATATAATATTGTATTTAAATAGAACATTTTAACAAATAGGCCTACAGTTTTATAATCCTTTAATTTTGTACACATTTACCTTGTAAACTGTAAATCATTTGATGTATCAATATGATAAAATAGTAGTTTACGCAACGATTGTATTATGAAGGCCTTTAAGCCACGAGTGAGATGTAAGTTGGAACACGAGCGAAGCGAGTGTTCTAAATATCTCACGAGTGGCATAAAGGCTGAATACAATCGTTGCGTACACTACTTTATCTACGACCAAAAATATACAGGCTATTTGATGTTTGATGTTGATTGTAGATTTAATCATTGAATAAATAGACTAAAGCGAACTAGGTTTCTTATCTTGGGCCAATTCCTCAAAATACGCAATGAAAACATTCTCGGAAAACGAACTAACACCATTTCTAGTTTTCCACTCCATAAACTGGTTATAAACCTTTTCATAACGAAATTTAGATTTTTCTGGCAACAAATTGTTCAGAGCCGAATTTGCTTTTGTATTAATTTCCTCTGGAGTTAAACAAAATTCATCACTATCACTCATGTTTGCGGAATGCGTCAACTCACGTTTGAGGTTAGTTACAATAACACACTAACATCCGGAACGTATGGGTACAATCAGCTGATGTACGAATAGCGTTATTTTTATTACAACTCTACTTCCGTCAAATGACGAGCTCTCATTGGTCTAGAGCCTATTATGTAAAGTGACTCTTGTTAGGTAATGATATCATTACCTAATCGGGTTGGCTTTTGGTTTGTAATGTACCTCTTTCTGATGTTACTTGTAATAGCGTTATTGGTGTTTATTGCAATGGTCGTAGATAAAACAGTTAAAAGATGATATTTTTGTATATAAATAAAACAAATTTACAAATATGCCTACAGTTTTATAAAATTATATCTAAATTTTACTAATTTATAATATTTAAAACATTTAAACTATTTGACATGTGAACATGAAATAAAAATAATTTAAAAATTAATATTTTATCTTTCTTGATATATAATAATATATTATGTAAATAACAAATTTTAATTGTAATAGCCCTACAGTTAGTAACCCATATAATTGTACATTTACCGAAAGGTATTATAAAACAACCAAGCTCTACAGAATTTTTAGAAGAACAACAAGTTTCTAAAGAATTGTAGTGATTATTATTCGTGATTTCCCACATTTTTCTCAACTTCCTCGACTGACTCAGTTCATATTTCGAAATTATTTTAGTAAATTATATTGCATACTTGTCCTCCTACCCAACCTCTAGGTTCCTTACCTGAAAATCCACAAACGAAAAAGAAAGCAAAATTATTTTATTACATTGCCATTAGATATAGATTTAGTTTAAAATAACCATTTCGTTTGCTAAGTGCTAGGTCTAAACTGATTTTTGATCTTGAGGTTTTAGAGTTAATGATATGCATTCGCAAACAAAAACTGTCACTTCGAATGAAACCCACGGCATATGTTCTAAGCAAGTCCTAAAAGTTTCAGAAAAGAAGCATTCACTAAACATCTTTAAAAATGAAATTTGAAAAATGTTAAAAATTATTCCTGGTAAATCTTTAAATTTAAGAGACAACAATATAGAGAGCAGTGTTTTGCGCTTCAATGTTAGCAATGAACTGTGAAAACTGTGGGTTCCTGCAAAATGTGTGGTTACCAGAAGAAATGCATATAGGCTCACCTTAACGGATTCATCAACAAGTTTTCTTGGATTTCAAAGTCCCGATGAGCGTATAAAACTATGGGTGCATTGTATCAGGAAAAGGCATACCGGGTGGGTATTTTGTTGAAATTGGTAACGGTATTTTGTTGGAATGGTAACGGTTAGTTGCTGATACTGTAAACCAGGCACGTTACAGAGAGAACATTCTTCAACTTTTACAAGAGATCTGAAGAGAATTTATGGAGCTAGCAATCTTGATTTTGGTTCCAGTGTTCCAGCAAGATGACGCCACCCGTCACACCACTGCAGCCACTATAGATGTACTTCAAAGAAACTTTGACAACCGTATGACATCGATACCCATTCCATTCTGCCGACCCATCACCACCTGACGCTTACGTATGGAGAATGATGAAGGAAAGGATCTGAGCCACCGTCTACCATTGCGGAACTTCATGAAGAAACAAGTAGATTCGTTAGAAGCACGCAACAACTCATTTTCAAAAAAATGTTTGAACATCTTTAACGACCTATGAGAGTTATCCTAAACTTAGTGGAGGGCTATATGATGCCTTCAATATTGAAAAGGCTGGCCTTTGATATTGAATTGGTTAGACAGTTTTGAGCGCGATTATAATATCGCTTTTATACACTTACGTTTTTGCTAATGTCGGTCTAATATGTTGTCCAACATGTGACCACGACATTAAAATTTTCAGAAAGCTGCAATGTATAATCAGCTGATAACAAAATTCGTCCCGATTGTTTACTGTTTTCAAGTGACTCAACTGAAAATAATGGTGTTCTTCTTGTTTATAAGCAAACATCTTTTATGAAAAAAATAATAACTTACAATTTTCGTCTTCTAAGAGCATCCATCTGTAGATGCTCATAAACGAATTCCTGCAAATCACAAAAGATTGTCTTAAAATTTCTATGAAAGATGAGTTATATTGAAGCGAACTATATCGTATAAAACAATTAAAACGATTCAATTTCACTGTTGTTTATTTCAGCTAGAGATGAGAGATATTTCACGTACTGTGACTTTGTCGCTGATATTTTAAAGCCGCAGTCACGACCTGTTACGAACTGAAAAAAATATCAATGACGTTAGATGTCTGTGACTGGTACAAAAAAATAGACGCTGGGTCGCAGACATTGAACTATAACTAAAAATCACGTGTTAAGTTATCGTTAATTAACTTATTGGTATTGGTTTAACGAGAAATATCGCGGTTAACGAGTAACGGCAGTTAAAGTTAAAGAAAAGAATAGTATACTCTGTACGCAACAGTCTAAGCTAAATTTTCAATTTATTTTGTTTATCTTTTGTTATTTATTTATAAATACAATGAGTATAAAAAGAAAAAAAAGGTATATTAATTGTTTTTACTATCGAAGGAAAATATTCGGCTACATTATATGAGCCTTACTTATTAACTATAATACTACTACATAAGAAATCACCAACTTCAATGTAAATAAACACTGTAAATTTGTTATTATTAAAAATATATCGTCATCTCATACTGTTCCTAGAATTGAACATTTCACTAAGCGACCTTATTATGTCCGTGACTGTGACTTGAAATTACGTTGATATAGATGTTACAGGCTGTGAAAAATCACTCACTTTAGTCGCTGATAAATTTGTCACGGTCACAGTTGTCGCCGGTATTTAAAAGTCACAGATTTTCTAACCTCTAATTTCGGCGAATCCTTCAAACAATTTGTAAAACTATACTTGACTGCCTATTTGAAGCTCTTTCTAATCTGCCAATACATTGAATTAAGTATGTACCTTTCTTTATGTACGTTATTTACCGACGAGAGAAAGCTTATTTATATTATCTAATATACGAAAGACTGTAAACATTGGTTTTAAAACTGTATTGGATAAAGTTTTCAAAGCAGTGAAATCGTTCCCAATCAAACGAAGTAGCTTCTATCGTCAATATTTATGTTCACTGTTTGAGTCCATTTTGGGATTAGCTTTGCCCGAACAACTTGCTGCGTTAAATTTGAGTGTTTCGTAAAATCAAACTGGTTCGAAATAAAATACAAAGTAATCGATCTTTGGTAAGATTTATTCAAGAATGTAGTTCAATAAAATATAACCAGAGCATATATTTAACATTTAGCACATATACAGTGTGTTAGAAAAGTCCCGGAACGCTTTAATATTTCACATATAAGGAAAATGTAAAGGTAGATGTGTTAAGGAACCTACTCTATGTAAAAATACTACTTTATTAAGATTTCAAAAAAATTATCCGCCATCTTGGATCCGGAATTTTGAATGTAACTTTGTTTTTTAAATGGGGAGGTGGTCATGTGATACATCATTTCGATGTAGATTTTCAAGAGAAAAACAACGGGAAATTTGCACATCCATATCATTAGAACCGATTAAAAATGGCGGCCAAAAAACAACGAAATCGTGTTTTCCAATTTTGCCTCATTTTGCTGTACTATTTTTAGCCGAATTTTCGAAGAAAATAAGAGCTATTACACTCGACCCAACTTGAAAACGGTTGGTCGGAGAAGGCTAAAATTTGGTTTCTATCCGTTTCAGACCATTTGGAGACTATACCCAAAAATCATTACTTTTTATATATATATATATATATATATATATATATATCTCATGATCTTTTTACCGTTTTTTGAACCCACTATCTCAATCTACAAAGCGTTTCGGACCCAATGCTGGGCTCAATAACTGACGTCAATATACCGTTTTCCAGAGATCTTCACAGCGTTTTGAACCCAGCAACGTATCAAACCCAGTGAGTCCGATACGTAGGAGTGTTTATTAGACTCACTTAATGAACCCATCTCCATTTTCACAGCGTATTGAACCCAACAAAGTATTAAACCCACCTTTATTTTTACAGCGTTTTGAGCCCAGCTACGTATTGAACCCATTTCTATTTTCGCAATATATTTCCATTTTTATTTATTGAATATACCATTATTTAATAATAATAGTAGGAACGTGCATTGCTTTTAATTTTTTGGAAGTATCCCTACAATTTATTTCTGTATGAATGTCGATTTATAAAGGATGTGTATTTTACAGCAATAATAATCTCTAAAAAGATCAATGAAAGTATACTATCAAAATTATGACTTTATTAAATAAATAATGTAGATATAATTAAATATTTAAGTATTACAATTTTATAAACCAACATTCATAAATACATACGGTTTAACATTTAGAAATAACTTCTATTTTAAAAATCGATTACAATGGATAGAATAAACAAATAACAACAATGTAAAGTTAGCTTTTAATTTGCTTGGGTAACGCAAAATTAACCAAAATAACGCAAATTACGTTATGCAAAATAGTGAGTGACGTATTCAAAAGAGAACATATAACATTTATATTGAAAACTATGTAGGCTATATGAAATTCGTAAGCAAAATTTTGAGAAAATATCCAAGAAACTAAATTTTGAAGAAATACTTTGAAATAGCAAATGAAAACGTAAGACAAAATAGACTGCATCTAATAAAAAACTCGAAAATTAAAGAAGTGGATCGCCACCTTAGCTAATTTATCACTCAGCTTAGTCTAAACAGTTAGTGTTTAGCTCGTCAAAAATTAAATGATTCATTGGACTGTACACTGCCTGGGGGGCCACATTTAGGTGGTAACCTCGAGTAGACATACTTACGATCAATTGATTTGCCCGAGATTAAATGACACGCTACAATTCGAAAAACTTTTCAGTTATACAATAGATGCAAACAATTACACTATATCTCTTGACTGTGGTTATGACCAGCTCCTACATTTTATATCTTTATATTAGAAAGTATAGAAAATCATTTACAATTTTAATTAAGTTCCTAAAAACAAAAATGCTGGAATAATAATTATGTTAATTTGATATTGATATTGTATTACCATACATGATAATATAAAGTAGAAACATACCTCTAAAAAATTATAGAAACCATTATAAAAAAATTAGATGGAAAATATTGTATTTGTTTGAAAATCAGAACAAAAAGCTGTTGGTAATATACTAAACATAATTTTATTTGATTTACGCTAAATAGGCAATTACTTGATCTCTTTAACTGACCCATGCGGGTATTGTATATCCCCGTGCTACGAATTCCAAGGGTTTTATTAGTATTTTGTAAATGTACTTTCAACTCACATCTTCAAGAAACTCTAAATTAACGAAATGATAGCTTTACAACTATGTAATGTTTTAGCTCAATAATAACAAAAAACATTAAGACCAAGGAAGTTCATACGGGACTGGTTCTATTACACATAATATCGATTTACCATCGACCCTTAAATAAAAATACGTTTTGGTTCGATGGACCATCACCCTATTCCGATCTCTAATATTAGTAGTTCTGTGAACAGTAGATTTCGCTCGTTGAAATAACAAATGTGGTTTTGAGCTTAGGTTACAAATAGTGTGCCAGTAAGGAAGTAAGCAGAAGGTTCAGCCAGTGAAACATTATTTTGCAATTCCCGTGATTCCGGGGTTTCTAGTTGTCGTTTTTTTCTTTTCTTGAGCTTTAACTGCTAACAATTTTCTTTTATGGGACATTGTGTTTTATGTGGGTTAATAATGCGTAAGGTAGCTACAAATATCACGTTATTGAGGGAAAACATAGAATTAAATATTTACATACTTAAATAA
>JAGFPH010007373.1:42185-58158 GCA_018207615.1 Philaenus spumarius | reverse complement strand
TTAGAGATTAATGACCTACTTTTGATAAAACCAAATTTATATAGCCTGTTCAAAATTTAGAACCATTGGCTTGAATTGAGTAGGGTCAATAGGTAATAACATCATATTTGAATAATTTTACAAAATTAACGTGGGGCATTTAAAGTAGAGTAAATACTACATTATAAAATAGATCCATAATGTAGGGCTGTTAATATATACTTATTTAACATAAATATTACATTATACTTCAAAGAATTATATCATATAGTGGTAATAATTTAAAGTTAAATTCAATGAGCCATTACATCATCTTAGCAACAAAACTCCCGCCAATAGCGTTGAAAGAAGTGAAAATCTCTCAGCAGGTGAAACAGAGCAAGTTTAAATGAAACCAATGACAAAGAATGGGTGAAAGGGGTTGATAGAAGGAAACAGGGCACTGGAAACACACAATGCAAGGAAAACAGAGGAAACTTAAATGAAACTGTGGATAAAGTGATGGTTGTAGGGGGTTGTGGGGGAAGGAGGCAGGGAAATGGAAACGTATAAGTGGGGATGGTTAGAGTAGGGGTTAGGTTTCTATATGCACATCCAAGAGCGAGGTGCTAAGTACCAACCATTCTACTTTGGCGGGCAAAACGGATATCAACACTTTTTGCGGCTGAGGGTGTTTTTGGCGGGCTAGTTTTTACAACAAAGTTGTTTTTTAGGAGATATCACATCTTTTTGCATTGATAGTTTTATGGTGGTTTCTGATACCATTCCCTATCCAATTAAGTTCAATTAAAAGGTTGGATTTTTTATCATTTCAACATTTTTGTTAATTTATTTCTCTTTTTTTCATCTTTTTTTAAGACGAAAAACCTGTGTTATCATCGCTTGTATTTTTGTTACTGTTATGTTATCTAAGTTTCTAATAGTACACATTTTTCCTAATAAAATCTGATAATGAAAATTGTATTGTTTTTTCTGTTTTAAAATATATTTTATAATGAGCTAGTATGCATAGAATAGGTGGGCGATTTGTGTCTTGACATGATTATTAAAACTATGATTATTAGATTTATTACATATGTAAACACTGGTGACTGAAGGAAGCACTTCCTAAATGAGCCACTGGACCTTTTTCAGAATACCTATAAAGTGCCATCCATCTTCATTAGCCTTAAAGTGCAAAAAAAGCAGGACGTTACAAAAAAAAAGTATAATAAAATCTGTACGATAATGCTACGTACTAGAACCAGAAATTTACACAATGAAATTACCATTAGGAAATAATTACTATTTCTATCCAAATATTCAAGTTATTATTTCAAGTTGTTTTTTAATAAAAAATGTTGTTTTAAGTAACAAGTTTAAATCGTTGTGAGGTTATCTTTAAATCGTTTAATCTCTTTACATCAACATACAAACAACATCTTAAACCAATATAAACGAAAAAGTAAGCAGGTGACGCTCTTCACGTCATACTCCGGGGAGGAAGGTGATGTGCTTTTGAAAGTTATCTTAAGCCTGTAGAGGTCATTTATTAAATTATATCGTTTTTTAAAAAAGACTTTTCAGTTCATTTCAAGTTGCGGTTAGTAAGATATGGGAAACAATAAATTTCAAGTATTATATACAGTAGTGTTCCATAGCTTCCCGTTTTTGAAGTGAAAATTTTATATCAACGTAGTGAAAAAATTTAATATGGCAAAAAATATAATTTATTGTTACATAATATAATCTAACTTTTGGTTTCTCAGTATCAATTACTGTAAATTATCAATTACCGTGTATTATCCAATAGGCCTGCTATTAAATTCTAATATGTCCTACTTATTTTTAAATAGGATTTTTAGACATGATGGTTTCTTTTTTTTAAATTCCTTAACGCAAAATTTTAATGGTTTGTGTGTGTTGAAACATGTGTTGGTTCAGTTTAGGCAAACCTTATATATTATTTTGTACTAGCTAGGCATCCGAATCATCTGTTTTATTTATTTTATTCAATTCGTTGCTATGGTAATGAATGTAAATACATTCAAGAAAAATATGACTAGGCGTAATCTAAAATTATATTTAACTTATATTTTTCCTGCCTTAACGGCAACATACACACATAATTTATGTTTTTGAGTACATCTTTTGCATAACACGTTTTGAATTGTATAAGATTCATCTTTAAATTGTTGTTTTTTAGTATTTGATAATGATGCATATTTATTAGTATTACAGCTGTTAGACACTATGGGTTTAACGCATAACTTAATACTGTGATTTTTTCCGACTAAACTTACAAATCTATACTAATATTATAAAGAGGTAAAGTTTGTTTGTTTGTTTGTTTGTTTGTATGTATGGGGTAATCTCTGGAACTACTGAACCAATTGAAAAAATAGTTTTACTATTAAAAAGCTACACTATCCCTGAGTAACATAGGCTATAATACATTTCCATAAAAACAATTTTTTATTTCAATATTTGTAAATTTAGTCGGAAAAAATTCTTAGGTTAGGCTTAGAATGATAAAGCAACACATGTATTTACATTTATTACCATAGCAACCACTTGAATAAAATAACAGGTAAAACAGCTGTTTGCTTTAATATTTCCATTAACAGTTGATTTCGAAATTTGAAGCAATTATTTTGGTATTTCTAGCTTTTAGATTAGGGTTTTAAAGTGTAGACCTGAGCCTTGCTGGTTCTTTTAACCATTATTATAACTGCTGTTATAAAATATAAGAAATAACTTAATTTGAACTTTTAACACTATTTATCATCTTAGTTTTGTGGTTATTATTAATCCTATATTTTTATTATAAAAAACACATAACATATGTTTTTAGAAGGTTCCTTTGGGGGTTGGCGTGCGGAGCACGCAGGGGTCTCCCCTAGTATTGAAAAAAAATTGTTTTGATCAAAATGAGTTCTATCATATGTTACTCATGAATAGTGTAGTTTTGAATAAAACAAAATTCATTAGGTTTAGTAGTCCCGAGATTATCCCGTACATATAAATAAACAAATTTTACCCCTTGGGGGAGGGTGTAGGGGTGGGGGTGACAAAATGCACAAAAGTCACCTCCTTGGAGCCTAACGAATCTATGGTCAAAATTTCAGCTTGATCCGTTAAGTCTACGAGGCTGTAGCCCTGTCAAAGAACGAGAAGGAGAAGGAGATGGAGAAAAACGTGAAAAAAGTCGATTTTTAAACTTCTATAACCCCAACACCTGACGGCCCCAAGAGTTGAAATTTGTTATACGTCCTCACGGGCCACTCGAGAATGAGTGTATGAAAAATCAACCCTCAAGGACTCCATGGGGCTGAGCTACGGGTGGGTGAAAACTCCTACTTGTGTTGTCATGTAAACAGTGTCTTGGTCGCTTTTTCGAGTTTTCGATTTTTATGGCGGGCGGGACGCTCTCGCGTCTCTAGATTTAGGAATGTATTCTTTGCCCAAAAATGAAATATTATTATAAGAAAGTGTAGAGAATAAATCAAAGAATTGAACCGTATACTTGTAAATTATTATTTCACTAAAGTATTTGAATTAGGTTAACTTGAATCACAAAATGAGATCAATCAAATGAAACGTCGCGCTTGCGTATTGATAAACCTTATGACGTGCCGTATTTTAACTTTTAACTTTAATCAGTTAATTTGTTTTAACTTTAACTTTAATCAGAAAATTTTTTCAGACATTAACTTTAACTTTAATCAGTTATTTTTTCTGGCATTAACTTTAACTTTAATCAGTTAAATATTTTGGTTAACTTTCCCAAGTCTGGTAACTACATTAGAATGTGCTAATCCGTTACCCGGATCATGAGCATGATTGGATTGCAAAAAAGATCGGATTATCAGAACACTTTTATTGATTTACAAAGTTTTATGAGTTAATACGTCACGGTCATTGTAAGACTCTCAATGTTTTATTTTTCCTCCAATCTTTAAAAAACGTAGTAAAGCCAACTCCCAACTTTACTTGTAACCTTTTAAAGCAACTCACCTTTATCAAGAACCTTTAATTTCTATGCAAAAGTTAAGGAAACATGTTTTTGTTTTTATGTTGCCATAGCAAGAAATACACAATATGGATAATAAACAGTAATGATAAAAAACTACAAAAATACATATACGTGTAGGCCTATGCAATTCTTCAAACAGTAATTTATCAACTTTATATTTATTTGTTCATAGAAAAATAAATAAAAAACCCACAGATTATATATGAAACATTAATCACTTTTATAGCCTACAAAAACATACAATTATGCAGATTTGTTTCAATATAGTTCTTGGGTTTGTTTTGGAACATATAATTAACAAATATTTTATATATAATATATATTCAATTTAATATTCATATTATATTATACTAGCAAGAATCCGAGGCTTCGCACATGGTCCAATGTTTCGCCGTATAGTAATAAATGTTTAATGTTTTAGTGGTTATTATTACATTTTCACCCCTTAGCAGCACGCTATAAAATGAAACTATGATTTACGTAGTATACATGTATTGCAAGAAATAAATGTACCAATTTCCAGCTCTCTAGCTTAATGGGAAGTATAATAATTAATTTGTATTGTTTTAGGGGTTGTTACATTTTCACCCTTTAGCAGTATACTAAAAAATACAAATATGGTTTACTTTATATATATATATCTTGTAAGTAATAAATGTACAAATTTCCAGCTCTCTAGTCTTAATGGAAGTATAATAATAAATGTTTATTGTGTTAGGGGTTGTTTCAACCCTTAAAGGTTCGAGTGGGTTGCATTTGCGCGTGAGAGACTGCAGTCTGCCACTTTGAGGGTTAATTCTGAAGTTTTCGTTTTGTATGAGTTCTTGTTTTCCTTAGTTTAGCGTGTAATTATTTTATTTTTTAGACAACAACTAGCTGACCCGTACAGCGTTGCCCGTGGTGGTTGGTATTTTCAGTCTTTTTAACATAATTGTATTCTTTTTAAGTGTTCAGTCAGTGAGTGGTATTTGGCTTTTATATATCTTAAATAATTAGCCCAATAATTGGTGTTTTAGTTCATTGTAGGCCTAACCTAAAATTATATTCAGTTTTTGATCCAAATCAGTTGTTGATCAAAATCAGCTGTTTTAAGCTTTTCATACGAACAGCTGTTTTTTGTGCCCCTGATAAAATCAAAAGAAATCTTTCTTCTTCTTCCTTAAGATTGACCTTCCATAAGATTAACATTGAAACTTTGAGGGCCACTGCGGCGTAGCCCTAATGTCCTAGGACTTCGGTAAATGGCCTAAAACCTTCCCAGGGTTAACCTGTGTTACTATGCAAAATTTCAAAGCAATCGGATGGACGGTTTGGTAACGCATAAAGGACAAACGTACAAACAGACGGACATACATTGAATTTTATATATATAGATAAGTATTGCTTTTAAGTATTTAGTTTTTCAATAATTTGTAAATTCTGTTAAGTTTAGTTTTAATTTTTTTAATTCTTAAAAAACATTAAAAACAATTTTAAAATAGTTGAGTATTTTTTGTGTGTACTTCTTGAGCCTTAATCAAAATTTTAAAAGAACATTGAGAAAATAAATATATATTTTTGTAACTCTAAATAAGCGGTAGCCCATATTTTAACTTAGCGCTTTAAGGGTTAAAATCAAAACTAACCTGTATAATAATTTCAAAATATACATAAATAACTTACTAACAGAAAAATTCCAAAATGGAGAATACAAAATTTTTGTTTAATTTATTAACAGATTTTGATGACATACTTTTGATAGATTTTTATATTCTAAAATAGAATAAGTCATTAGATTTGCCATAACTTTCTTTGTTTTAAGATTGGGGGGAGGGGGCAATGTCGGTTTTATTTTGACCTAAAAAGATTTTTAACTTTTATATAAATATTCTAAAGATGTAACATATGTGATTTCATGTATAAGAAAAAGTAAATAAACTTAAAAAATAAATTTGAGAAGGATTTTGATAATGGTAAATTAATTTGTATTGTAACAATAATAATTAACCAAATATTTATTTTAAAAATTGTATAATGCAGACAACTAATAATTATTAATAAAAAATCAATGTTTGTTGGCAGATAGTGAAAAGAAACCAAGGGTTATTGTACATTCAATGAAGAACAGTTAGTGGAAAACATAGTTGATCTAGAAGGCATTGTGTAGGTTAGGCAACAGACCGTAGAAAATTAAGTTACAGTTTAGAGTTAGTTCGCAATAAGATCCACCATGTTTGGACTTCTAGAACAAGAAGGTCCGACTTGAAGCCTGAATGTAGACGTGTGTCTTGGATCTCGGCAAAGTGTCGCCATTCATTTTCGATGGAAGTAATAAAAAATCTTGTCTTATTATAATAGTTTGTCATAAATAAGTAACAAATATAAGTAAAAGAGTTTGTTGTTTAAATAAAAATGTAGTATGTCTTCATAAGAGAGAATAATAACTTCAGACCTACTAAAAGCTTGAAAGAGTAGGTCTATAGTATTTCTTTGTTTTTCTATACTTAAAGCTAAAATTTAAATACTTAGTGAAATACCAGGTGCCAACATGAAGCTAATTTAAATTGGCATTAACTTCCTTTGATATTACATTGTAAAATGGGACTTATCATGTTTCCTTATGCAATACGTTGCAATCATTTGAAATATGTGCTATTTAAGTTATTACATACAAATCAACACTGCAATGGCATTAGTTTAGATCAACTCTCAAAGTCATTGAGGGTTTGGGGATAGAGTTCCCAGCGAGCAAAGTGAGTTTACCTGTATAAAATTGGTTACAAATAACAAGTAAACTACTAGGACTAATATTTTTTTGTAATTAAAACACTAATAATTTTAAAAAAAATTCACTTGTAATAATATAGAGTAATAAATTACAAGTAAATGATTTATGTACCTAACACTATATTTTATATTAGTGGAAATTACAAGCACCACTAGTTATTATTAATCCATACTTTGTGAAATAAGCCCCTAATTCAAGTATTAGAAATTTGAGAATAGTATTTTTACAAATGAACGCACAAAGAGGAAAGGAGGTCACCCCTCTTCAATCTTCTCTAGATAGTTGCTCTCTTGACATTTATTGAGTGATTGTTTTGTTATTTTATTCAAGATTGAGTGATACTGCTCTGTTATTAATAACAGGGTGTTGTTTTATCTGGAAGCAGTAATACGAGTTTGCCCAAATTTTAATTTTTAATAGTATTCAAATCATATCATGTAGAATAGTTTAACTATTCAAAATTGTTTTAGTAACCTATGCTTACAATAATTGCTATATTGCAACAACTATATTTGAAAACAGAAATAATATAATGAATTGCTAGCAGATGTGCTTAAAGTGGTTAAGAATCCTTCAGAATCAGCTGAGGGTGGACAAATTAGTTACTGGGTTGGCTCAAATTAAATAATAAAATGTGTTTGTAATCAATTGTGTTATCAATCAGGTATTGTTGGAGAATTCTTTTCAGACAACACTACATAAAAATAAGAGTACAAAATATTCTTTTTAGAAAACAATGCATAATTATTTAAAAAAAAATATATATACATATATTAAGTGAGACCACAGTCGGTACAATAGCATTATCAGTTGTCTAAGTACGCTGTTTGTTTAAGTTTTAATTTTTACCAAATTATTTTTAAATATATGTTTAAAACAACAGAGGGGCTACAGGTAGAGAGGCCCCAGGCTATAGGCTATATGGGGGCTACAGGTATATGTGTAGACCGCGTTGAGAGCAAACCACATTTTCCCACTGTTGCAAGTGTCTAGAACTGCTACTGCATAATTGTGTTGTAAATTAATAATAAAAAGGTATAAACTACATGAGTAAGTACAGAATAAAATTAATGATTCAATGTATAATTAATTCAACTTTAACTATTTAGTAAAACATATTACGGACCAACTTACGAGGTATTGCCACTTGAGCTTGGAACCTCATGATCAGAAGGTTGTGTGGAATGCGGATCAGTCTTCTGAACATTCTCACTTAATGCAGTGGATTTTGAGGGGACCGTTGAAGATGATGATTTTGCCGTGGAGGCTAAGGACTCCGCTAAAGAAGTGAAAGGTGTTGATGTGGAGTCTAAGAAAGTTGGTGGTGTTGTTGTTGTTGAGGTTGAGGGTGTTGCTGTTGTTGTTGAGGGTGCTGTGACTGTGCTTGTATTTCCGCTGAAATCAATAATTATAGATCATAGAAAACAAATAGTAATTTTCTTAGCACACCACTCAATAAAATAAAATTTATTTTATTTAATGTTCTCTACAGGTCAAACGATAAAAGAAAGTAAAATACAATCCATAAAAAAGTTTTCCAAGAACTATTTACTACCACTTAGTATATATTATTTTACCAGAGTCTCATTCAATGTTCCCCTTTTCTTCTCAGGGTTCAAACTCCAATAAACATGTTATCACTACAAAAATTGCTAAAATCAAAGAGAATGATAAGTACATAAAAGTATTTATATAATATAGCCAGTCCAAAAACAAAATCATGAAATTAGAATGTCTCCATTTCAAGTACACATCAAATAAAACCTACGAGAGGAAACATAAAATCAATACCAACATATTTGCCTAACAAACACCAAAATAAATCTAGTTCTTTCTCTAGGCGAACAACAAGATTATAGTATCACACTATTTCTGAAATACATATTTAGTCTTTATAAATGTAAAAGTTTAGCCACACATTTTAACACTTAGCTAAATTCATAAAATTATTTTATATTAAACAAATTCTATTTTCCAATTAATTACAAGTAAGTGCTCCATGTTTTAACTTTGAATCACTAAATTAACGTTAAGGTAAATTCCGATTTACAAATTAGTAATTCCAAAGGATCACATAAATTTAAAAAAAACAACTATAATTTGCATTATTTTTTGGATTACTATATAAAATTAAATATTCTAAATTAGAAATGGAAAACATAGACCAATACTGGGATTTGAACCCAGGACCTTTAGCTTTGTCTGGTAATGCTTCAAACCAGATACTGGATAGATGCTGTTGGTATCCTGGTCACACCAGATATTGGTTAATGTTATCTCACTTGTATGGTTTACTGCTTTTTAGTGAACTAACAGCATTTTATTAACACTTAAAAATTAATAAAATTAAATATATAGATATACTGTACATTGCAGTGGCGGCAGAAGCAACATATTGCTGCATCATAATAACAGAAGTGTCAAGCAAGAGCTGAATATTTCGTAAACATCTTAATCTTGCTTCTACTCCAGTGCGTCCAGCCTCCTCCATTTTGCGTAACTCTTCTTCTGATAATCCTGTAAAATCTGCAGGTGGCATCGGAGGAGGTACACCTAAAACCGTTAAAAAACTATTACTTAGTAACTAAACAAAGAATTTATAATATGATATTTGGCTACTACAAAGAAGATTAACTCCACATTTGACACCCTACCTATTACTGTATAATTTAGTACTTAATATAACCTAATAATGTATTTTGACATTATCATTTCTAATACCATAATCTATAAAATTCCTCCAGTTGGTAATAGCTTATGTAACTATCTAAATATTATGGATTATTTTATTACATCTAGGCAGAAATTTCGTTATTAGATTCAAAATAAACATGTAAGCCTACTAGCTGTGTTTCATAAAATAAAAATAGAGTAGGCTATTCTGTAAGTCTGTGCTCAATGTAATTCCAGAGATTCGTTATTAGTGGCGCCTTTAATTTTTGATTGGATGAAAAATTATGTGTTAATAGTACTTTGAAAATGAAAATTTTTGTGGATAAATAGGTTATTGTAAAAAAAAATGTTACATACTCGAGAGCCTTACACCAAAAATACACATTTTGTTAAAGAATGTGTTTTGGTTTGGAAGTTATAACAAATAAAACATAAGAGAATCTAGGCTAAGTGAAACTTAAATGCTCACGTTGTGGAGCCATTTATAAAAATGTAATTTAAGTATATAAAGATTGTAACAGGATAAAATAATTGTAATTTTAAAAAAACTACTAGTTGATTAGCTTCTATTTAGTAACAATATACAGGGTGCATCTTTATTGAGACAATTTATAAAATCGGTTGAGGTCTTGTTTCATAACATAGCTAAACAGATCAAGATTTTATACCAATAGTAATATGATGCAGTCAACAAGATTAGCATTTAAAGAAGGAACAAAGACATGATGTTTAGCGAAACAAGAAAAAAGTCTAGTTGAGTCAAATCTGGGGAGCCAGTGGCCGTGCTATTAGATCTGCATGACCAATCCACCGAACTGGGACTCGAGTATCAAGATATTTTTGGACTTCTAGGAGGTAGTGCTAGTGCCCAGTCTTGGTGGTAATAAAGGTGTCCATCTTGGTCATCTTCGTCTAACTGCAAAATTAGAAATATTCTCTTGTCGAGTTATACTGTGCCACTTATGGTTGTCTTCTGGAAGAAGTATGGGTCATACAGTTTTTGTTTTTTTAGAGCACAAAAAATATTTTATCCTACCCAATATTCGACATATGAAATTTCACTTTGCCACTGATATGAAATATTGACTCATCAAGACTTACATTATCCAAAAATGTGTTGTTGTCTGCAATTCTATCCAACATTAACACACAAAACTGCAAGAGAGTTACTTTGTCTTCAATGTGTTGATCCATGGTTAGTTTGTATAGATTCTAGTGCAAGTGTTTTCATAGTACGCGCCAAAAAGTCGGCTGTAGTCTCGTGATAAGCCAGTCTCACGCTAGTTGATTTCTTGGGACTAAGCGCAAAATTTTTTCTGAGTAGTTCCACAACAGCATCAGTTGGGCATCCTGTTGATTTTGAATGTCGTATGTAAAGTTGTTTTAATGTCAAGAATAAATTGTATGCCTATCAAGATATTTTTTACCATAATGTGTACACAAAAATTATGTTGTACTGCAGTTGCAGACTGCAAATCATAAACCAAAACACATTCTGCACCAGTATAAGTAGCCATCTTTTCAACAATTAATTGTGAGAGTTCTGGTGGCCGATTTCAGTACTAACAAACCACGTGAAATAAAACTTGATTTGTTTAACTATGAAACAAGATCTAAACCATCTTTGCCTTGTGTTAATAAATTTCTGAATGCTTTTACATTTTTGAACTTGTTATTGAATCAGCATATATTATACACAAATTTCAATTATAACCTTATTTTTGTTGAAATTATGTAGTTATTGCACACTATTCTACTTACTGGATTGCTCCTCCCCCCCCCCCCCCACATCAATCAAAAACGATTTGTTGTAGCTAAAATGTGAATTCGACTAACACATGACAAGGAGCATCATTATTTCTAAACCCCTTATTATTATTATCATCATTATTTATATTTAATAAATATTTCACTGTGATATTGAATAGGCTTTGGAACACAATGCTTGAAACTACAAAATCATCAAACACTGTATTCAGTTTAAAAAGGCTTTGGGTTGTTAAGATCCTTTTGAGTAGTTTCGAGTGCTCAAGCAGTGTGATAATTATAATTTTTATTTATTTCTTTTTAATAAAAATTTGCTTGTATTTACTAATTTGTATTTTTATTGTTGCAATTTCTTCTTTTTATACACTTAAATAATTGCATTATTAAATGTTTTGCATTATTCAATATTAAATGGTGTAGTGATATCAAAATTCGGCTTATATAATAAGCAGCATGTACGTATCATATCATGGATCGTGTCATAAACCATCATTTCCTGTTAGCAATAAGAAAAAAAGACACACTTAGCCCATTATCTTCCTATCCCACTCCAAACATTAATATAAGATCATTCACCATGATATTATGAACCATATATGCTTCAGTTTAAGCGAACCCAAATGTAGAAAAGAAAAAAGGGTTGAGAAGGGAGAAAAAGAAGCATTGTTGTAGAAGTGAGAAAGAATACTGTTTTTTTAAATTATGGGGACTCTTGCACGAACCTTTGTAGAGGACAGTAGTTGTCTATTCCTCTGGCAGATACAAATTTAATAAAACAAAAAAACATCAAGAGAAAGAATTAAGTTATAACCACACTTGTAGTTGTTTCAAGGCAAGTATGTAAAAAGAAAATTACACCTAGTGCTGGTAAAATACTAAATATACCTCCAGCCATTTTGGGCGAGTAAAATCCAGTTTTTCTCTACATCAGACTTTCAGGCTTCTCTTCTTCTAAATTGAAACAACACCTACCAAACAACATTCACCTAACCTCAACAAATCAGACCAAAAGACTCTTTTTTTTAATTTAGTTCCATATTTCAATCATTCCATAACTATCAATCATCCTTCATTACAATAAGAACTCATTATGTAATATCGTTTGATATTTAAGTAGTTTATTTGTTTTATTGAATCCCAATAATAACTTGAAAAAACATTACAACTAGTTAGCCAGTAAAAATAATCAACTTTGAACCCGAGATCTTTTAATATACTGTTGTACTAATAATTTTGTATTATTAATTTAATAAACCATTAAACAATCACACAGCATATCTCTGCTTATTTTATAATCAGCGTTAAATGTAAGAGTAAACACATTTAAATTCTAACATAATAGTGGGAAAAAGTTCCCCTTGTGTAACTTCATCTAAAAAAATTAACAATTTCAAAAATGAGGATAAAACAGGCACAATACGGTTAAAAAAACAGTATTTAAAAAAGTTTAACATCCATCCAGACTTTTTCTAGCTATTATTAAAAGAGGAAAAATTCAATATGTTGTAATAACGTACCACTACTGCATCTCACGGTTGGTAAACAATTTCTCTCCAATAATATTTAACTTTCTGATACTTTGTCTTCTATCGCATAACTATCCTACACTGGTTATTTTGGCTATTTTCGATTTATCTACATGGCATAAACATGTGCTGTTTTTGTGTTTGTTTGATCTGATTTTTATTGGTATTTTTGTTTCCAAGTTTCAAGGCACTTTGTTACTGCCACAGTTAAAATTAAACTTGATAAATTATTCACAGATTTCTGAAACTCAGATAAGCAAGCCTCTATTGAACTTAGGTTAGAAAAATAATAACATATTTTGTCACATTTGATACTTACCAAAGGGCATGAATGGAAATGGTGGGCAAATAAATGGCATGTTATTTGGCATCATAGGAGGGACTCCGCTGTTGCTCGTAGCAGAACTAGTACTAGGGTTATTCTGTTCTCCTGAAATCAAAATAACAAGCAATTTAATTTTGCCTTTAATATGTATATACATAGATTTAAAAAAATTCTTACATCTCTGATATCTAGATCTACAAAAAAAATGACTTTGTGCCCTAAATTTTAGTTTTAATCCTAGTACAGTTATTGAGTTTGTCACTTATGTAGTTCTTTTTTTAAAGTAATGGGTTAAGTATATAACAAATTATGTTTTGTTATTTTTATAAGTCATTAGTTTTTAAAGCATAAAATACATACATTTTATTTCTCATAGTCTAGCACTTGCACAACCTAAGCAATGAATTTAATTCAGCTATTGAAGGTAGCAGTTAGCTGCCAATGTATGAAGCTAAGACCAAACAAAAACATATTACAGTTATCAGTTTTGTTTAAATCCTTCAAATATTTTTACTTTACTTAATTAGGTTTTCTTCGCCCAACATAATGACCTTCATACTGAGACACAAGTCATATAATAACATATTATTTAGAATACATTTCAGTATCAAGTTGTTAAAAATGTTATTAAATACATAAATTAAGAAAAATTATTAATACTAAACTTATACCTCCAATTATTAAATGTATAGTTGAATTTACTTTTCTACAAATATACATACAGTTAAGTAAGTATTAAGTTGATATTCTTGTAAATGTTGTACATACGTATTACTTTTTTAAGATCAGCCCAAAAGACTCACCAAATAAAAATAAAGAAATCCCCTACCACTTAAAATCAGTGAATGAAAAAGTAACAGATTACTACATATACAGATTCTCCTAACTGTTGTGTATGATGACAATAGAGTATTTTCAATGTCATTTGTTGCTAAACACCTGTTTGGCCCAAATAAACCAATACTGCTGACTAACAAGGTCAACAACATTTGTTAATGTGCAGATTTTGCATTTGCTATGTACACAAACCATCAGGAAAAATACTTTACTTCTATAATAACAGACTTTTTTATTATTTATTTATTACATAATGTTTAAAAATCATATTTATTACTGCAGTATAACATTATAAATATTATAATGAAGTAATCAGTTTATTTTCTGGTGTTCTATTTGATTTATATTTAAATGTAATAAAATATAATAATTATTAAAATAACTAAACTAACTTGTCTTTTTAATTATTTTTTACGCTTATAAACTTCACTTGCTCATTTCAAACTTTTACAAACTAAACTCTCAAACTGTTAACTTAAACAACATGATCAGAAATGATTAATTTTCAATGAATTTATACTTTATTTGAGAGTTTTAAAACATGTTACACCATTTTTATAGCAAATTAAAAAAGCATATATAGATCAGAATCCAAATAAATGTAAATACTAAAGTACAGTTACATTTAAATATGAGTAAAATAAGATGGAAGAAAATCATCTGTAACAGTTAAGTTTATTCAAGTTTAACTTTAAAAGCAAGATTTATTTCATAATTTACTTTAGTGATACATAATACCTCAATCACTGGAATAAATAATTATATTCTAATTTATTCAATAATTTATGAACAATGTTTATCTATAAAATGTTTACATGTCATACAATACACAACCATCAATTTCTGCACTAGTAATGTTTAATGTCAAAATACACTGAACAGTGATACAATGTGTTTAAACAAATTTATGTTTAATTTATGAACCTTGTATTATAAGCAACAGTATTATGTTTTATATGAATTTGAAATTGCATTTGACATAACATGTTGAGCCTTATATGTACAAATAGTATAAGCTTTGAGCGACATAAAAAACTAAAACTGAGAAATATTTAAGTTTTAAGCTAGAAACACTTGAAATTGTACCAGCTAGAGTGTCCTTGGTTTGTCCTCTGCCACCATCTCTAATCAGTTTTGTAATTTTGAAAAATGAAATTAAGCTGTTGTATTAATTTAAAGTACTAAACAATATTAATTCTGTTTTACTTAGATCCTTATTCACTTCCCCCTAACTAAACAGCTCCCAAAAAGTAGATATTTTTTCCAAAATAAATTTTGAAGTTATAATAAAATTATAGCAAGTTCATATTGTTAATAAATATGAGCAAGAACAAACTGGTTTGAAAAGTCATCATTTAATCAATAATGGGACTGTTCTAATTTATATTTTATTCTAACTCCATTTTAAATTAAAATCTAAACATAGTACTATGGTATTAGCACCATGGTCTCAAATGATCAAACACTCAAATATAGAAAACTGATGTTATTACCTTATTTACAAAAGCAGAACTACCTAAAACCAACATGTTGTAAATACTGTAACTATATTACTTTACTATTATCTTGTTTGGTAATATTTTTAATCAGAAAGTATAAGCTGAAATACTACATTTAAATCTATTTTAAATAATTTAAAAAAACAGATAATTTTTAAAATATAATTACAACTTACCGTCGTCAATAGTCAATTGTCGTATAAATTCTTCAAACGACGGCCGTTTCGGCTTATTCTGCCATTTTCAAGTTAAAATTTGTTGGATAAATTAATCCGTTGTCACACATCACATACACATTTACACACAAACATTCAGAATAAATTATAATAAACGCACAGTGCGACACAGTGGGCCCACAAGACATGTGATTTCTTAATAGTAAATTTGTTTGTGTGTTTATTATAATTTATTCTGAATGTTTGTGTGTAAATGTGTATGTGATGTGTGACAACGGATTAATTTATCCAACAAATTTTAACTTGAAAATGGCAGAATAAGCCGAAACGGCCGTCTTTTGAAGAATTTATACGACAATTGTCTATTGACGACGGTAAGTTGTAATTATATTTTATATATAACAATAGT
>JAGFPH010007373.1:17981-42085 GCA_018207615.1 Philaenus spumarius | reverse complement strand
AAAAATTATAACAATTAAAAAAAAGTAGCATTACACAATATTAAGCTTACCAAATTAACCCAAACTACATTTAAAGAAAAATACATTTCAATATATGAAATATACTTACCCATAATAAGCTCAGTATATAAAAGGAAAACCACTTTATTTTCCCAGGGATTTTCACTGTTTATGTCAATTGTATGGAGCACATACTTGATAGCAATATTGATAATAATGGTAAGCAAGATGGCATACTCAAAACCAAACACAAGCTGTACTGAGGCTCCTTTTGTTATTGTTGATAAGTACGCATGAACTACCAAATGTAAGTCTAAAGCCCACAACAGTGTTAAAAGAGCTGTAACACACCAACATATTTATAAAATATAAATAAAGATATGTTACATATATTATTAAGGATTTATAACATTTAAATAAAATTTTTGGTATACTTTGTATTTTCTTTTGTATAATCACATGCTAGATGACTTACTTGTTTCTAAAGCACACACTCTATTCATTGTGCTCGATCAATTAGAATGGAAGTATGTTAGTTTATACTTTAGAAATGTGAACCCTCCTCTACAAATTATTGAGCACATTTAATTTTCATGATACTGACTAATCTCATTTTCTTTATAATTGTTTTTTCTGACAACTGGTTTTTTACTTCTTGCAACTAAAACAGATTATTGTCCCTTGTTCATCCTACTTTTATTACAAGTACTTTGTGAGTTCTTTAGAACAATTTCCAAAAGGTAATCTTCTTTTTTCAAAGTAACAGGCAGGTATATTTTGCTCTAGAGCTTCAAAACTGAATAATAGTGTTCTTATTTTTCTGTGAGTTTCTTAAATGGTCCATTTTCAGTTATAAACATGATGGTTAGAAATGAAGCATGTGATTCTTGGTGGCATATTGAGTTACATTTAGATATTTTACTTCCAAATCTGTCTTAATATTTCTGGTTTTCAACCACACTTGTAATCACAGTCTGTACCGGTAATATGCAATGCATTTACTAATGCATAGAATATATTAAATTAAACTCAATATATCTGAGATAAGAAGTAAGATTTATTCATATTCTTAAAATGTGCACAAATTTATAATAGTTGGCTCCTTATTATGTGAGACAAATATAGGTAAAACATCTAATATAATTAAATTACAAATGAAAAAACATGGACCAAGACCGGGATTTATTTACCAAGCGAGTAAGCAGGTAATTTATTATAAATTAAAAATAATAATCTAATATAATGTCTTATAAATGAAATGAGACATATAATATCATAAGAAAAATTACATGGATTGGTAAGGGTCTGTTACTAGGCTTCTATTAAATACTTTAACTTCAAAGAGATTGCTTTTTTAACCCTTTCACGGGCAAGGTAACGATCTATCGTCACCCAGTATACGTGCTAAAACGGGCAGAGTTACCCTTAAGAACTGCACGTAGTTCCACTATTTTCTAACAGATCGCTCTCTATGTTATATGCTTTTATTTTTAATGAATAGAGGAACATTTCTACATCGGTTTATACGATATTTTAAAGTTGAAGTCGATCTACGGAGCTCACACAGCTGATTGCATTCAGTCAATTATGGAGGTTATGTATCTTGCAGCGTCATTGTTTGTTAGGCCGGCCACAAACTTATCCAGCAAAGCTGCTTTAAGCAAAAACTTTTTAGCTTGAAACAAATTTTTTTTTTACTGAAAACAATTCAGAACTGAAATTAGTTTACACAATGGCGCTGGATGATGATACAGTGTAGTATTATTATGGTACTGGATAGAAATAGCTTGTAGAAAAGAAGTAGACAAATGTTTATGGATACATCCAATAAATGAGAAGAGGGAAAGAGAAAACACTTTGCAGAATTTTATTGATGTATTACGAAGTGATGTCATCAAATTTTGTAATTTTACAAGGATGTTTGTAAATACATTTGATTACCTGTTAAATATGATTAGAGACAAAATTAGAAAACATGACTCTAGGTTTCGTAGAAGTATTCCACCAGCACAAAGACTTCTTGTAACACTAAGGTATGTTTATAAATAATTCTTTGGTAAATTTAGATTTAACATTAATAATACAAATTATGTTTATTCAACAATTTAAATATAATAGTTATGTTACAATACGACAAAATATTAAAAATATATGTCTTAAAAAAACTCACTATACACTGCCACTATGAAACGCAATATGCACTTATCTATTGCCAGTAGCCGGAATGCAACAGGACACTGCACTACGCGCATGTGCAATACCAAATGTTTCGCCTTCCAGCAATGGTCATTGTTTGTGAGACGAGCACTGCCAGTTCTGCTCAAACGTGCTGGATTACGCTTCTAAGCGTTTTTGCTTCTTGCTTGATCACGCTTAAATGTGTTTAAACATCCTGTACAGCGTTTTGTATTCATGCTAGATGAGTGTGCAGTATTCCTATCTTACACATAGGAAATAAATGTTCGAGCTATTTTAAACAAAAACGTTTTTGCTTAAAGCAGTTTTGCTGTATAAGTGTACGGCCAGCCTTAGTGGTCTTTAGTTGTATGGTTATTATATACAGTTAAATTATATTCTTAGTTACTTCTTACGATTACATCTTTTACTTTTAGTTCACATTACTCAGTTATATTATTTTTGATTGGTTTAGTTTGTTTTTTGTTAAATATTTGTATTGTTGCCTACTTTACAGGCAGTGTAATGGCAGGGCCTAGTGTCAACACTTCGGATATTGACAAATAAATATGGCTGAAGAAAGTGATGGTGATTTATTTTTAAAATTGGACAGTGAAATTAATTGGTGGTGAATTTGTTATTGATAGTGACATTGCAAATAATGAATCTTTTGATAATCCCAATGATTTAGGCTTAGGCCTAAATGATGATAGGTTAGGTAGTGAATCCTCCAGAACGTATTTTATAAAAAAACTACCTACCACAAAACTTGTAAATATTAACCTAATTAAATGTTTTTTTTAATTGTTGGAAATTGATTAGACTCTTTAAGACATGCACACACAAAAATATCATAATATAAATTTATGTTGTTAAATTAGTTCAAATTTAAAATTGGTCAGTTTTTGTTATAATTTTTTTTAAAACATTTATAAAACGTTACCACCAAATGATTCTCCAGGATGTACTTTAAGTGACATTTGTTCACTAAATTTTATGTGAAATTTTAATTTTGACAAATTTTATTGTAAATGTGTTGCATTTGGTCAAAAATAAGCTTCCCCAGTCTTGCATACACAACTGAATTTACCTTGCCCGCGAAAGGGTTAATATATGAATATTTATCATACAAATCAACAAAATATGGCTATCATTATGTTTCTTTCTGTACTTCAAAAAACAATAGTCTAGTCTACTTTTGGGATAAGACCTATAGACTCGCTTTTAGAGGCTTTATATTATGATCTTGTTGGTTCCAAACAAGTTAAAAAAAAAAAACATATATATTACAAAAAAGATTCAAAGCATTGTAATACTTACAGAGCACTCTTATGTGGAATAGCCATGATATGACAGGACTTCTTTCCATCTAGAACAAACACATAGTTCATTCTTTAAATTCTACAATGCACCTTTAATTAATTATACAGGCTGATTCAGAAAGAAACGGAGAAACTTTCAGGACGTGTTCTACTAGTGAAAATAAAGAAAAAAGTTCATATAAACATAGGTTTGGAAATTCTTAGTTTTCCAGATATGCACCATTTTGTATTTTTTACAAAATCTATATAATAAAAATGAATTGCTGTTCCTTTGTAAGCACATCAATGCCAATTTGGCCTATTTGAGAACGCCTATACTTGGCTATTTTTTGTTTTAAAATGTTAATAATAATCCGAACTATGTTTTTATACAAAAAATTTTTTTTAAAGTTTCCCGAAAAAGTTTTAAATTTGGACAAAACTAAACAGCCTCTTTTGTATGGACTCAAGACCATAACTCACGAAAACAGCTGTTCTAATAAAATGCTTAGTAAATCATGTTTGTTTACATTCATTACCAATAGCAACTTTACTTAGCATTTTATAATCAGTTTATTATTCTTCAAAACCAACAGCTTTTTTAAGTTAGATGGACCAACTTAAAACAAACAAAAATCAACTAAAAATGCTTAACATATTTTAATTCAATTCAAACATTGGTTGTTACATGATATACATAAAACAGCTGAGTTGGATCAAAAACTGAACTTAATTTTAGGTTAGGCCTACAATGAACCGAAAAACGTTTATTTACAACTAATTGGGCTAGTTTAGAATCGGGTTTTTTACAATTCCTCACAACTATTACTTTTTTTTAGGTTAGGTACCATAGTGCACAAAAACAGCTGTTTGTATAAAAAGCTTAGCAACACGTCATGTTTGTTTACATTCATCACCATAACAACATTACTTGGCAAATTTGAAGAGTATTAGCTTTCTCAGGTTACATTTACAAACTAAAAACAAACAAAAATCAACAAAAAATGCTTACATAATTATAATTCAATCCAAACATTGGTTGATACATATTATATATAAAACAACTGATTTGGATAAAAAAACTGATCATAATTTTAAGTTAGGCCTACAATGAACCAAAACACGTTTATTGGCAACCAATTGGGCTAATTTAGAATCAGATTTTTTACAATTATTCACAACTGTCAGTTTTTTTAGATTAGGTAAAAGCAAAAAAAAGGTTTACTGTATTATTATAAAGGTTTATAAACTATAAATCTAAATTTGTGTAGTATATTTTTAAGTGGCATAAAAACTATTTTGCAATTCGATTACTTAAGTCAATGTAATGAAATGGAATAACTTTCCTTTAAATTAAATCAAGCAATAGCGAAGCATTGCTGGGTCCACTAGTACTTAATATCTTTGGATGTAGAAAATATATTCAACGCACATTTTGGATACATATTTGGTATGAAATCTTTTATCCATGTATGTTCATCATATATTTTCAAAATGGCGGTAGTTTTTAATTTTTAATGTAAAATATAAGAAAAACCGCCAACTTTACAAAAAAATTTCCATTTTTAATGACAAACATAACGGTTTTTTAATAATTTCTGTAACTTAAAAGATAACCGAGTTATCGAGTATTGGTAGGCTAAGATAACCAAGTATTGGCTGAAAACTAAAAAAAAATTTATCTTGGGAGTCTTGGTAGAAATTTATTAATTTCCTAGATTGGCAGTTACTAATAGCTGATCAACAATGAAATGTTTAGCAAACATTTCAAATGATGAGTAGTTTAGATATTGCCTTCAAGTTAGTAAGTAAATCAGTGCATGTTAATCGTGAACTAAAATATGCCGTTAAAGTTTATGAATGATAAATACGCTGATACTGTTTTTGTGTACGGTTTTATAATGGTCAAAATGCGTCAGAACAGTCAAAATGCAAATATCTGGAGAGATTCCCAATTAGATGAATTCCAAACACCTAAACTTTTATTTCAGTTTTCCGGTGTTTATGCACCAATGGGTCATTCCCATCTTCTTCATTTTCAGTTGAACGGCCACAACATCACCATGTTAATGCAGAAGAAAACGTAATTCAGACATATAATGTAGCCGGATTATCGGGACTCCACTATATATATATCCAAATTTGCGTTCAATATACATTTCCTACATCAAAAATTTTAGTATTTGTAAAAAAAAACAAAATGGTGAATAACTGGAAAACGAAGAATTTCCGAACCTCTGTTTGGATGAACTTTTTTCTTTATTTTCACTAGTAGAATACATCCTAAAGGTTTCTCCATTTCTTCCCGAATCACCCTGAATATATGAATTAATTCTCAGCATGGGAGACGACAACTCACAAGTCAGTTTATATTAACAAGTCCCTGTGTCCTTCAAGGAGGCGAGAGGCGACTCTATGCAATAGTCAGTTAAGCAAAGGCTACAAATACATCTGCCTGTGTGCAGGCTAGATTCTAATGAAGGAAAAATGACAGCGATTCAGTAACAACTATTTTAATTGTATCTTACCAAAACAAGCTGTGAGTAACATTGAATCAAAGAGTTTTTGTTGTGTCTTACAAAAAAGTTGTTTAAAAAAACAAATTTTATTATCTTTTTAATTTTGAAATTGAATTGAGGCCAGTTTGCTACAAAGGAGGTTGGAAGTTAGGCCAGTTTTGTGAAGTGTTAGGCCAGAAAGTTGGGCAGCGTAAAACGAGTTAGTCTTGCAGGAAATCTTCATGAGTTTTGGGGATCTTCAACAGAGATCGACAAATGGACAAACGAAACCGGTTCTGCAGAGAAACGACTTCTGAGTGAGTAAACAGAGTGTTTAAGTCCATTAATAAAGTCACATTGACTTTGGAATTTGAACTTGATAGATTAAATACAATAGCTTTGTTTACCGGTGTTTTGGTCCAATATGTTTTACGAACTTTATATCTAATAAATGAGATGTGCATACTATAAGTGTGGAATAATGTCCCGACAATTAATTGTATGATTACATAATTGTGAAAAACGTGAGAATAAATATTATAAGAACATTACATCACTGAACCACCTAGAGGATTAATTATTCATTGTATCCAACCAAATAACCTTTTAGATTTGAACCCTAACAAATAGTGGTTAATTTGTCTTAAC
The DNA here is from genome assembly GCA_018207615.1 of Philaenus spumarius. Lineage (NCBI taxonomy): Eukaryota > Metazoa > Arthropoda > Insecta > Hemiptera > Aphrophoridae > Philaenus > Philaenus spumarius. The sequence goes on along the minus strand of JAGFPH010007373.1, from coordinate 35,463 downwards.
CCTAACATTAACCTGGCTGTCAGCTTGTAGTAGACAGCCAGATGATACTTGAACTGGTGAAAATTTGGATTGTGCAACATGAGGTAAAACTTTACCAGCTTGTACATTATTCAATTTTTCTACATTGCAATATTGAATACAGAGATGGGGGTATACTAATTTATATAATTAATAATATTAAAGCAATCGGTAATCTGGTTTCCTTTATTTCAGCATATGTTTTGTTTTCCTTTTAAGGATTCAAAAATGTATTTTTGCTGTAAAATTGTTTTATTTTAAGTTATTATTATATATTTAAAACTTATATTAAATCAAAACCCTACTGAATATAATGATAGAAAATAAAGTAAAGGATGTCCAACATATTCTAAAACTAATTATTTTTAGTATCTGGGGCAATAATTACCACTGAATCATATTCAAAGACTTTGAATTTCTCAACATGCATAAATTTTAATATGTATGCAAAGTAAAACAGAGAAATTCTGAGTAGAAATATGTTATATAGACTACTTACATAATCTACTCTATCTTCTGCTAACCAATGAAATGATTTCAAAAACAATAGGATTGTAAACAAGGCTACAAACTTTGGGCTGAAATCATCTCTAAAAACAGTAAATGCCAAACAAGTTTCAGTCATTGCATACCACGATCTTTCCATTAGATGCTGAAACATGAAAGAAACAATTTTAGAATTAATCTCAATCAACTTTTAGATTTGAAAATTAAAACAATCTTATTATACATTATCACAAATAAAACATTTGTTGTATTACAAAAAACTATTATTAAATCCCTGCTATCCAAATTCTGCATTGACCAAATCAAATAAAGTGTTAATTAATTAAAAGGTACAGGTTGTTCAAATGAAATGACATGTCTTCACATAAAATTGTACACTCAGTTAAAAAATACAGTGTAACTAGTCTTATTGTTGCAAGCATCACAATGTCTGTTGAGGTGGAGTTCAATACCAAATAGTGTGATGGTAGCCTCAAGAAATCCGTATAAGCTTAGGAGAATAAAACCCATGCAAAGTTAGCATCAATATGTCTTTATGTGTGTGACAACTAAAGAAAGTAATGTAACATTAACTTGATTATATTATTTAAGGTCAGGCTATTAGCTGGGCTAAAAATCCTTTTCTGTCCTTACTACCCCATTATTAAAATTATCAGTTTTCTGTTTTATATCATTTTTTTTTAATTTGTGTTTTGAATCAAAATTAGGGAGAAAAGGGTTTTTAAGTGCTTTTTATTATAAGAAATAATAATTTAAAGTAACATTATATGATTTAGACGTATAAATAATACAAACAATCTCTTTCTTTAACAACTTGTAAAAGAAAATAGAAAGCAAATACACAAAAAATTAAAACAAGTATGATCCCAATTTTGTTAGCTACCTGAATTTGTATTGTAGGTTCCAATTACAGTAAGACCTCGTTAATCTAGAACCTGATAGTCTGACAGACTCTCCAAAGTCCGGCACACATCAGAAATCATTTTTGAAAAAAAACTGTCTAGAAACAACTAAATCCTGTTTCTGTATTCAGGGGGATTTAGCGCTCAACAGCAAGCACTAGAATCGGAAACGATCGGGAGAAATCGGAACCGTTCGGCACTACTGCAAACTTGGCTACTCACTTTGTCTGCCATCTTTTCTTTGTGTCAGTCACAGTATGATATGTCTGCCCGTGTAACATAAACAATTTCACGTTTTTAACCCTTTTACTGACTGACAAATAATTTTGTGTTTAGCTTTGTGTACACTAGGGTTATAAATATTATTTTTAAACCGAACAAAAGTGCTCTGAAACAAAAACATGTCACATCGACAATCTAAAAAAAATGTACATCATAAGAAAACGTGAGCAAATTTAATATTGCATCCTGTTACATGCTATACAGTAAAATTTTCAACGCGGAAAAATGAAAATAATAATAAACTATATGTGTCTATTTCTTCGTTCACCTAAGTCTTATATTCTCAGTACCTTCCAGTCCAAATGGTCTCATCAATAGAGATCAAAATACTAACAAATTATTTTTATTTCAAATTCAATCAAATTAACAAGTCAAAATAAATTCATCATCATTATTACATATATATTTTTTTTTTTTTTGTAAACATAAATGTTACAAAAGTGGTGCATGGAACGAGGGCTGTTTTAATTTTAAGTTAACTAAATTCATTTTTATTATTTTTTTGTAAACATAAACGTTACACAATAGAATATGATAGGCATAAAGCATTAAAACTTTTCTTCAATTACATGCTCAATGAGATTGCTTAGCTCAAAGCAACGAAGTTGAAAGTAAAATTATAATTTAAACACAATTTCTGGGGAGAGATAGATTTTTGCATTAATAGTCATACAAAATTATTTTTAGCTTTCAATTGTTACAGTGGATTCAAAAATTTTGAATTTTGAATCTCTCGGAGAGTGTCATTTAACACTTTGAACCCTGAGCCCGAGTATAGGTCGGGCCAAGTTCGCGGCGCTAACTACCGAAGCCCGAGTATACCTCGGGTCACTCTATTTAATTCTATAATTCAGCTTAGTCGACATATATTTGGGTTTAGGCATTCTCATCATGTTTATTAGTTGTTTTAGTTCGTATGTCTTTGACCTTTGGAATTTTTCTAACTCTGGCCAACAAAATTATTATATAAATATAAGATGGTGTCTGATCAGCTGTGCGCATTCTGCAATCGACGTTTGTCTGCTTAGCGATATAACTCGATGACGATGTGTATTTCCATTAGTTCTGATTGTGTTGTAAGTTTTTTTTTATTTATTAGTGGTTTTTTATTGATGCAAAGTTTATAGTTCGTAAGTGTTTTTTTAGTGTTTGTAAAGTGTTTGTTGTAAACTAAAGGACTAGGTAGCTATTTTTGTTTTTTACAATTTTTCATCATTTTTCATAATTTGTTACCATTTTGTATTTTTAATAAACCTTTGAAGTATTTATATTTACTTAAAGCTTATTCTTTTGCCTTTAAAATGATATATAATATGTTATACTTTTAAATAAGGTAAGTAACAGAGATTTTTTTTTTAAATACTACCAAAACCCCCAGGTAGCTACGCACGACAATGTGTTAAGGGTCCAGGGTTCAAAGTGTTAATATGAATATAATTTGAATTCATATGAGCTTCGTTTGAAACTTACTTTTAATTACAGCCTTCTACTTTACTTTTCCTTCTAATAAATTGATTTATGTAGGCCTACTAAGCTTAGTTATGTATTAATCAGTAAGACATAGATTATGTTTTATTTTCAATTTTAATACATTTAATTTACTGTACACAATATTTTAGAGTTTCCACCTCGACTTTGCGTGTTTGTAACCCAGCTGTCGGCCTCAGACCAGAGGATGCCCTCATGGTAAAATTCCCCTCATGGATTTGAACCGGGTACTTTTTTTATTTTACATTTTCGATCGATTCTGGGGGAACCAGACAGGCTATAAAGTTGTGTAAAAAAACAAAATGTGCAGAATAATAGCATATATTTATTTCTTTAGACAAAACTCCAAAAAAGTTTCATTCTAGCACTAAAAATAATTAAAAAAATGTACTTCAGGTCAAAAAACGTGTTTCCGGTTGTTGGATGTTTTGGATAACGAACTAATCCAAGTGACTTAGAAAAACATCTTGTGGAGGTGCCAAATTTGGAGCAATCGGATGTAATGTGCGACTGTTTAAGTGTGAACACATATATACGTCAACATTTTAATTACACCCCAAAACTTATTATGGGAACTATGATTGGTGCACATCATAGGTTTCATCATAGTAGCTCATCTTTCCTATGGAAATTCGCTAATAAATAGACTGAAGAGATATATGCAAAGTACTTGTATGTGGTGTTATAAGCTGAGAAAAGAGTAAAACATTATACCTCAAATTCTGCAGCTCTCAATTCTCCAAAGAATACTTTTCTCATCAATTTTCCAGTAAGAATCACCAAAATGAATGCCTGGATGTAAATTACCTGCAGCAGTTAATACACACAAGCCAATGAATGTTTATAGTTGTTAAATAATGCATAGATCACTAAAGTTCAATATTCAAACATATAAAATAAATCAATAATTAACTTGGCGGCAGGGCGACCGCCCTGCTTGATATATTTTAGAATTATTATATTTTAAATTATCAGAAATAATTAATCCTACAAGATATTTTAGATAAAAAAGAATTGACACTTTAGGCTTATTAACAAATGTACTGGTATTTAATTTCTTAACTTTAAAAATGTATTTATTAGTTGCCTTACTGGACTGGTTTTAATCAATAAATATGTAGCCTACAGTATTATTTAGTGTTGCTCATGGCCCTTATATTATTTTTCTTGGTTACATTATGTTTAGCCTATTGTTGTTCAGGAATTTTTAACTAAACAAATAATGATGTTTAACACAGAACACTTATTATATATTGCACACCAACTGTAGATATTTATAAATTTAATTTGAGTGTATTGTTTGAATTTAAATTACACTGCGTGACAAAAAATTTGCTTTTGATATTGGCCCGGCCTAAATTAAATTTATAAGGGCTACAGGTAGATTTTTTTTAAACTTATTACCTCTATTATTTAAAAGACGGAAAAATATAAGCAAAATCTTATTTCGGAAAAGTTATTGACCTTTAACGGAAACCCATTTATAAAATCCCAAAACCTCTCTTTCTCTCTCATGACCATCTCAAATATTTGCAAAGGGACCCATATAACTTGTGATTTATTTAGCCTACATATTATTTATACCTTATTTACATTTATTTACGGCATTTAGCAATAGAATAATGTGATTATGTTTTATAGTATTTTCTTGCTCACTGATTAGCACCTATGACACAATATGACTAGGCTAGGACTAATACCATCCTAACTTAATTATATTATTCTTTCATCAACTCAAGTAACGAATGGTAAGTCTATGTTCAGTACGATAAGTTACTTTATATTGTAGAAACTAGGTTATTTTTAATGTAGACTAGCGCGTTTTAAATTTGTTGTAAATATGAAACAATTTGTAAACATATTTAAGTTAGTATATTAATTATATTGCCTCGAGATGTATAACAGAAACACAAATATTAAATAAAATAGCCAGAACTTCTAACTTATAGCCTAATCTTTATTCATAGTAGGTTACTACATGTTTACCTGCATTCAACATCCTATATTATAATCTGTTTAGGAAATAGCCTATACCAATATGTGTTATGACATATAACTAAATTAGATTAGCCTATTTTTTAATTTGAAAGTTGGCAACATAGCCTTCATAACGGCTGGAGTGTTCATTTATACTTATGAAAAAAATTTTACAATTTATTGTTAGGCTATAAATATTAAATAAAGCTTTTTCTTTTAGTTTGTGAATTTTAATAACATTAAAAAGTTTTGTGTTACAACTAAAATAGTGCGATTTTGTGAGTAATGTTAACAATCCAGCTGTGATAGAACAAGTAACTTCTGTTGTGTAGGCCTAGTGTACCAAACATTCGCCGTGGCATAAATTGTATTTTCGTCAACTAATACTAATAAAACAATATTTCGTTTATTAAAAAATCTATATAGCCTAATCTATTTAAGGCAAAGAATTATTTGATAGTAAAAGTCATTAACATAACTTAATTGAAGGGCTAGGCCAAACTTTTTTAACAAAGTTAGGCTATTTTACTTACCGCCATACTAGGATTAGATTTTGTTATGTATACAACAGATGGATAAAATTGCTTCTTTTGAAAATATGCATTTCCAACAACGGCTGAGGTTAACACCAAACTTATTAAAGTAACCCCAAAATTCCTCATTTTTACTAAAGACGTTTGTTTATTTGGAATTAACACTATCTCTATCAATACAGCATACAGCACTCCGAAGTAGAAGTACAGACGATGGACTTTCGTTTTCGTAATCTATGTCATTTATGCAATGCCATATAAATCGTAAATGTTTTCCTTATTTTGGTAACATCTGATGACAGCAAAAACCTTCCAATAAGATAAAGGTACGTGTCTCTTTAAAAATCGATAATTTGCAGAACACGTGATTCAGGGAGACTTAATTAAAAACGATATTATAGTGTAAGGTGCAATAGTAGAAATTAATCAGGAAGAAAGTAAAGGAAACTCATGTTAGTGTTAGTACTAAACCACTGAACCTCTATAAAATGGATTTGTGTGTGTCTAGTGGCTTTGAAACTTTTACGTGGCAAAAGTGGTTTAGGCCCATGCTTATACGCAAAGCCCATTGACCCAAATGCCAATAAAGCCTACTAAGGGTACAAACAGGGTGGAGCCGGGATGTACGCTGGTAGCCGGGATGGTAGCTTACTCGCTTACTGCTATGTAACACTCCTCCCATTGAAACATATGTGCCCTTGCACATTGGAGCCTGGCTGGTTACCTCGATGTGAGCAGGGAGCCTAGATGGTAGGAATTATAATAGTTACCCCGATTGTTTACATAGCTCTAAGCTAGGTAGAGTGGCCAGCGCATGCGCACTAGTTCCCGCCATACTGACAACAGGTGGTCTGTTCTATGCAAGCCAGCGTGCGCCTTGCCGTGTTGTGAGTGTTTTGCTGTGCCGGCTAAGTACTTTCGTGTTTTGTAACTTATTGATATTGTAAATATTGATTCATAGTTTATAGTATGGACGTAGACAAACTAATCACAGAAGTGCTACACAGAGTGGCAATATGGAATCAGGCTCATCCTGATCACCATAACCGTCACATTTTAACGAAGCTGTGGAATGAAATCGCCATCGAACTAAACGTCACACGTAAGTTCAGTTTATTGTTACTATTACCATTATGTATACAATTATCACTATACCTTTATCACACACATTATGGTTATCAGAAAAAAAAATTTCATCAAAATAATATTTAACCTTTATATTTAATTAAACTGTTAATTTATTACACCAAGGCATGATACAGTAGAATTTTTTAAGCACATAGCGTAAGCAATAACTTATTAAAGTTTATTGGTCTGAATTGCTACTCCTCGCGGTCTAGAACTTTCAAGCAGCAGCATTTCATCAGTAAGCGTAACAAAAAATAATTTCATATTACAAAGAATTTAAATAAATTATTGGTCTAGCGAAATAATATAATATAATAATAATAATAAATAAATAATAAATAATATAATATTAATATCCGAGAACACAGAAACAAGGCTATTGCTGAAATCCGTTTCGTAGTGGGTAGTGGGCCGATCTTCCAGTGCGCTGACTGTAGCGTTCACTCACCACAGTGAGTCAGCTGTGTAGTCAGTGCAGTGTGGGAGAGGCCTGTCATGTCGAAAATGATTCAAATAATTATTGCGATATTATCAATTAAGCCTACTAATTATTTACAAATGGCCAATCTTTTAATTTTGTTGCTTTACAAATTTTCATAATTTTGTGTATGTGTGTGTGTGTGTGTGTGTGAGGGTGTGTGTGTGTGTTTTTTTTTTTTACTAAAGTAGAAAGTTGCAATATTTGTTTTGAGTTCAGCTCTTTATCAATTTAGCGTCTTAGAATTTGTAACATTACAATATTGCTTGATAAAAATTAAGTCAGATCAGAAACCTAGCATAATTTTGTCTGTATTCTGAGTCGTAAAATAGCTAAAAACGTGTTTTTAAGCGACCAAATTTTCAATTTTTTCCCGAGGGTCCCCGGACCCCCTTCGCTGGGGGGGCCTACCCCTCAGACCCCCCTCGGTTGATCACAGCACAGCCCCCCCCCCTTTGTATCGGGCTGGATCCGCCCATGTTCCATAATGCCATCTAAAAGTGGAACATATTATAGAACGAACCATGTGTTTATTGCCCATGATTAAACAAAATCGTTTGGTTTTCAGGTGATGCTGCGCAGAAAAAGTGGAAATATTTACGAGATTATTTCCGAGCTGAGTGTGCCAAGACACCGAAACCGAAATCTGGGGATCAAGGAGGAAACAAATTATTCAAGTCGAACTGGCCACACTATGAGTCAATGAAGTTTCTCCTAAATCAAATGAAGAATAGATCTTCCACTGGTAATCTTACTCAACGCACTTCCACTTCCTCACGACCTCTCCAGTCACAAACAAATTCTCCGCGATCAATAAGCCCGACTGGTACTATCATGGTTGAACCAGTAGACCAGGTAGGTGAATTTACAGAAATGAATCATGGACCTGACGATGACAACGAAACTGCTGCCGATGACCTTGAACAAGAAGCGCTTGATGAAACGTTTGTTGAAGAACCTAGATACTCCATTCCTAGCAGAAAACGAAGAAATCGAAATGAAGCCATTGGTAACGCTTTTATCGAGATTGAAAAACAAAAATTAGACATTTTAAAGGCGAGAAAAGTTGAACCAGTCATTGAGCCAACCCTAATGGATGAAGACAAAAACTTCTTCTTTAGCCTGCTTCCACATGTCAAATCAATCAGACCAGAGAGTAAATTGCTCTTTAGAGGACAGGTACAAGATTTAGTTCAACGTTTTGCTTATTCTGATGACTACGTCTTCCGACCTGTCTCAAACAGACCAATCACCTCAACCAACACTACTAGTAGAAGCACACCATCGACGCTTGATTCTTCGCTCGAATACTTCCCAAGTGCAACCTCAATTGAAATAGAACAACTGCAGGCGAATGACTCTCCTGTTATGACACAGCCTCCTTCCCAATCACTACTGGAAGAAAACCATCAGTATGAAGAAGACTATAGAAAATACCACAATTTGTAGATGTGATTTCAGTTCCTATCATTGGTTTATGCAGTTGTAATTTTCTGTTAAAATTTTGCTTATCATTGATTATTAAAATAACATTTTGTAACAAATGCCTACGTATTTATATCCTCGTTATTTTTTCATTATTTTTGAATTTTGTAATTTAGAAATACTTGTAATAACATTAAAAAGTTATCATTTCTGAAAGAATTAAATCATTGAAATGAGGTCCTTCATACGGTTCAAAAAAAGTGTATCAAGAGTCACAGCTTCAATAACAACATTCGGGCTACTGAAAGCTGTTATAATTTTCAGCCTAGGATTAAAAATTGACATGTCTGAATGATAAGTAATTATCAACACTAGTAAAATTTCAAAACCCGTATAATCAAACTAATTATCAATTAGTTACCGTAAACGAAACACTTTTTTTTTGAGGGCCGTAATATGAAGGTAGTAACAAGATATTAAAATAATAAACAAATCAAATTTATTCACCAGAAATTTATTTACAACAATATTACAGCAATACAGTTATCAAAGTTGTTAAGTGTTGAATTACACATGTCATTTACCAGAGGTTTTACACACAGTTTGTGTTCCGTCACAGTTAAAGCTCTTAAGATCAATTAAGATACATTTTATTTACAATTCAAAGCTCCTTCAATAGTAAAGTATAGATTAAAAAGTAAAATGAAAAAACAAAATAAAAATTAAACTGTTTGAAAAACTTAAATGAAAACAGTTTATAGAACTTGTTTCTCTTGATTCTCATGGCACCTTGTTCTCAGTTTTTAAATTCTATAGGATTCGCACTGAAATACATTTTCAGTAAGTCACGTACTTGTTTTGCATGTGTTGGATGACGACCTCTAACACAACCATGGTTCAAAGTCATTTTGCTAGGAAATGGTATAATCTCCTTCAAGTGATGTTCGATACCTTCACGGTCAATTATTGCGTTTTGTAACACACAGCAACATTTTATTATCTTGTCGGCAGTTGTTTCTTTTGTCTCTATTGCTTTTGAAAATATTCTCCATTTGGCATACAAAATTCCAAAAGCACATTCCACCGATTTTCTTGCCCTCGAGTGTCTTTTGTTGTACATTTCTTCATCGGGTAGTAGGTTAGCCTCATTGTAGGGTTTCATTAGATTTTCCATCAAAGGATAAGCATCATCTCCAAGTAGAACAAGAGGAGTTTGAATGTTTGATAAAGGTAGAGTCTTATAGGGAAGCTGAAGGTCGTTGTTTTTAAGGGTTTGATAAATGTCGGATGTACGGAATGTTCCACCATCACTCTGTTTGCCAAAACCTCCTACGTCTATAGTAGTGAAACGATAGTTGCTGTCTGCCACACCTTGTAAAACAACCGAAAAGAAATGCTTATAGTTGTAAAACATTGTGCCTGAATCTGCTGGTGCAATAATCCTCACATGTTTACCATCTATACATCCTATACAGTTTGGGTAGTTCCACATTTGTTCGAAATCTTTAGCTATGTTTTCAAAATCCTTTGCAGTTGGTACCGGCATATGTATAGGTTGCAACACCTCCCACAAAGCTTCGACAGTCTCTTTTACAATACTTCCTACGGTTGAAGCACCCATCCTAAATGAAAAAGATAGGCTCTTGAAAGATGTGCCAGTCGCTAAGTAACGCAGGGTTACAACGAGCCGTTCCTCCTGTGTAATGGGATTGGAGTGCAAATTACACCAGTTCTTCTGCAGTTTGGGCGATACTAAACCTTCGATGTAATCAAATGTTTCAATGCCCATCCGAAGGTATTCAAAAAACCTTTCTGGGTAGTTTCTCAATGTTTTGTACAGGTGATAAAACTCACCATAGTCTTCTCTTTCCATGTTGACAGGATGCACTTGAAACTCACGGTCATTTAACATTAAAAACCACTTCATAGCGTTACTTTCAAGCAGCAGCATTTCATCTAGTGCTTCCATGTTGAACGACAACAAGCTACTAAGCGTATAAGCGTACAGCGCTATTGTGTGACCCCCTCGTTCCAGCCAGGTACTCATCTAGTAAGCGAGTAAGCTACCATCCCGGCTACCAGCGTACATCCCGGCTCCACCCTGTTTGTACCTTAAGGCACAGGAAAAAAAAGAATAGAAACTAATGAAATAAATGTAAATAAACGGTACCTGGAACTGGCACATACTTTCTCACAAAAATATTTAAATTATTAAACAGATTCACTGTGACTTGTAGGGTGGGGTAGGAGAGGTGATTTTTTATTAAAGTTGGAGATTAACTAATAAATATTATTATTATTATCTAGAGAGAAAACTATTCGATCGATTTCGAACAAATTTGCAACAAACACGTCAATTAGGTCTTTATAGATGCATGTAAAACGGTTTTGAAAGTTTTTGAAAAACAACCCCCTTTATGGCCAAAAAACCCCAAAATCAGTTATTATTATTAGCTAAACGAGAATTTTTAGAAAGATGCTGTTTTTTGCATATGGCAGGGCACATTAAAGGCTACAAATAAGCCAAATTTTATCAAAATCGTTAGATCCGTTTTTTTCGTGCGTCTATACAGGCCTACTTGACATGTCTGGTGCAAATTTGGTTGAAATCGATCGAATAATTTCCTCTCTAGCTTTGTATACATACCTAGACATTTTGTAAAAACCACTTTTTTGGACTCAGGGGGTTCCAAAACGTATATTTCCACAAAAATCTCAACATCGATTTTTTTTGCGATCACTATACTTTCTCTATACTATAGTATAGTGAGAAAGTAAAATACGGTACATAAAAAGAAACAAATTTATTTATAATTTCGTCTACCGTATTTTTTACCAAAGTTTGACACACCACTCCATGTCAGGTGTAACTTATGCCATGTTACTTCCAGTGAAACTAGGAATATTACATTTGTACCGGTATCACAAGTAAAGTAACTAAACTGAATTATATTTCCAAACTTTTAAAGAACTAAGCATCACATTACGCAGTATTGTTTTTTTTCTTACGTCTTTAAGCCAACTAGACTAATGAAAATGTTAGAGCAGAGTATAGTTAAGGTAAATTGATTCATGATTGCTAGCTTACTAGAACCTTGATTCGAACCTACGCAACATGAAATGGATGTTTGAACAGTACAAAACTGAACTAGGTCTTTAGCCTCTCAGCCTTGAGTCTGTAATCAACAGAGTTTTACACCAATGTTAAGTTGAATGCCGACAGAATTTTATTGTTTGCCCATTGCTCATAAAGACCCAAAGTTCTCGGACATTCTGCTTCCCTTACTTAGTAGTGTAATCAACTCCTTGCAAACAGTGGAGTAAACCAGGGGTTTACTCGTAATTTGTCCAGTACAGGAACGCTGACGGAACTGGCCGTAAGTGATATCCAAATTTGTTTTGAAATTTTCACTTCTAAAACACCTACTTTACGTATCTTTGGTGAGTTTAAGGGTGCAGATAATATTCTTACTTTTATAAGAAAACACTTGTATTTTATTTATTATTTTTTTTATTTTTAAAGGCGAAAAATCATCGCCTAAAATACACTTGTATATGTAACTATTTTTGTACATAGGAAATTTTAAACACTTACTATATTAAGCAAAAACTTGGCAAAATGTTTCTTATTTAGTCATTAGCCTTTATCAGAAATTTGAATCCTCGGTAAAAGACTGTAAACCTAAACACATTTTATGTATATCAAGAAATGACTTTCCTTATAAAAAAAAACCCAATTAAACACAAGCAAGCTTATCACGAGAACACAACACAGACGCTTGTTAGTGAATTATTCTAACGACACTCAAAAGTCACAAAACTAAAAAACATCAGAATGTTAACGTCAAAGCGACCAGCCACTTTTTAGTTTTTGACAGTTCGCGAGAGGTAGCACTTAGGAGTATCGAGCAACCTGGTAAATCGAAGTGCGGCCAGTGTTCAGGTACACCTACGTTTAAATATTTCCCTTTTTCGGAACACTTTTCGACCTTGTATTTCTGACGGCGTTTTTCAGTATACAGCCATTGTTTGTATGTATTCCGTGTTGTGCTCTCATTTGGGATATTTATTTTTAATTCATTAATCGTGAAATTAAATGAATTACTCGATAAGTATTAATCACTAAATAAATGTGGTCCAAATTATATCATTTTTGGTCTTATTTTGATTAAAATAATCTCATCAATTTGTTAAAAAAATGTTCATGCCGAAAAAGTTAGTATAAAAGTTTAAGCATCACTTTTTGGCCACCTCGACCGTGAACCATCAGTTTCTTATTTGTAGTCGTTCGTAGCGTTCGCCGAACACCAAAGGCGTGCCGCGAGGCTGGCAAAAGGGTGTCTGGTGCTTCCAAGTTTTCCCATTTCGATTCCGAGCTGAGGGACAATGTGGGATACTTTACTGTAGTTAGCTCGCATAGTCACAACACTGTAGTGTGGGGATATCGTGAGGTTTTTCAATTGGCTAACGTAAAATTCTGAACCGAGTGTTGAATGAGTCTAATTGAGGGAGTGGATGGTCCAGTGCAACGTTAAAATAAAACGTAAAAAAATAACAAAAAGCAGTACCGGTACAGGAATGGCGTTCCGGCACCAGTAAACCTCGAGAGTAAGATACTATATTACTTTTGTGCAAGTGGGTTCAACACGACCTCGTTTGATTTGTAGCCTTGCATAAGTTCCGTAGTTGTAGAACCGTATCGTACAACGTCTCCGAGTGATTGCTTTATACATTATTCGTCTTGGTGGTTGTTACGAAACAAAAAAGACAATGCTTTGTAGATTATCTTTTGACTGTACTTATATCTATTAACTTTCGTCAATTAGTTATTATTGTTAAGATAGTAGAACATTGAAACTCAATCAGTGCATTGCTTGAATGAGCAAATAATATTCTAAAAACAAACACTAAAATACATTTTTAAACTTAAGAGACAGAGAAACTTACTTTTAAAACAACATTAATAAACATCACCAACGCGAAACTCCAATAACTTAGTTGTTATCACATGCTTCTTATTATTTTTTTTAAATGGAGAATAAATTGACATTCTGGGCTTAGAAAAACTACAACGTATAATGTTCTATATTGTGAATGCTATAAATCAAAATAGTTAAAAACAACTTTAGACAGGAACATTGAATAGGCTTGACTATGCGTAAATATTATGTAAGGCAAACCAATATGACTTGGGCGACTAGTGTCGTGTAAGGTACGGCGAACAACGCTGAAGAGACGCTGTATACAGATTCAAGACTATTAATATCTTTGGTTATGGGCCTTAGTCAAGATTGAAGGTTCATAATAAAAGCTAATATCTTAGATAATATGAGTGGATCATGAACAATTATTATGTGATGGAATATAAAAAAAACATATTATTATATAAATTGGCGGAAATAAGTGAAGTTAACAAAATGCTGATAACTTCGTGTCTAGAAGAAAAACAAACAGCTGTTGGGTTTGTAGCATAATGCAACAATGATAGACTACCCCACTAAAAGTATCGATTCAAACTTCTTTATTTGCTGCTTAGCAACGGCAAGTCAGAAAAAGTAGCCTCCCAGCAGTAAAAACAAACTTGCTTGTTAGCCATAGTTTTTAGTAAGGTACAAATTATTTAAGAAAATGATTCGAGCCCCAGACCTACCCCTTCTTCCAGGAAATTCATTTCAGACAAATGTAAGCACTTGAACAGTTTTCTAAATAATTCATATATATATTTCTATATAATAGTAAATATTGTATTATTACCATACCATAAAATTGTAAATTCAAAATGTATAATATGAATGAATGAATTGAAATGAAATAGTCGGCGCAAGTTTACTATTCGACCCTAGGCTAACTTATTTCAACAGAAATGCAAGAATAATTAAAAAAATAGCCTAAAGGTCCTAACCTATAGTATTTAGTCACAGTATGTTTACCTGTATTCAACATTTAACAGTAGAATGTAAAACGTCGTCTGCAAAAATATCAGCCTTGGGTTGAATAGTAAACTATAGACTATCAGGCATAAGTCTTATGCCTGATAGTCTAAATACAAATTTAGAATTACATGTATTATTTCACAAAACCATGTTAAAGTTATAGTCATTTTTATCGTTGCTATAGCCTACCATTAGTTCTAAAGGAATCCTTTGGTGGTTAATGACTCCGTGTAACTTAATAGGCTCTTACAAATGCTCAAAGGTTTTTCTAACTAATAAAAATAATGTGTAGGCCTAGGCCTTTATACCTTTATATAATGCTTACTTAACCCTGGAACCGTACACCGGGGCACTCAGTGCCCCAGAGAATTTTAGTTTTGCTGTAAATTTGAGTTACAACACTGACCGCAGCCAGCTCCTGTGACCTTGATGAGCCGTCAGTTGCTTTGTTTGCTGCGGCTGTGACAGATCACATTCCTTTTGTAGAACGTTGTTGGGGCACTCAGTGCCCCGCTGTACGGTTAGTGTAAGTTTTTCTTCAAGTGTACAGTTCTGTATGTTTTAAATTTTTCTTCAATTTTGTGTGCTGAGTGCAACCAGTTCACTTGCAAAAATCATGTAAAAAGTGTTTGTGCCAGTTGTAGTGAAGAAAACTAGATAAAAAACTCAAAAACTCAACTTTAGAAAACTTTGTTAAAAAATGTAGGTTTTCGCAATTTTCTTATTATATTTACTAAAATTAAAAAGTAATTAAAAGTATGTTTTTGCAATAATTTAAGGCCTAAAGAACACGTTTATAAACGTTTTCTTGAATAAAACAAAAAGAATTTCCATTAAAAATTATTTTTTATTTTTGGGGCACCCAGTACCCCTGTGTACGGTTAGTGTAACAGAAATTGAGGTGTACGGTTCCAGGGTTAAATTTGGTATGAAGGTTATATTTACTACGTTTATACACGTAGGAAATGAGTTAAGGTATATTTTGAAGCAAGTACCTATGTTTCAGTTTTTACCACGGTGTAACTTCCCAAAAATGTCTACCAATCTTTTCCATGGTCCCTAAGGCACTAGATTCATACTCAACTCAAAAGTTTATACATCTATATTTGTTTAATGACACAATACTTGCTGTAATTTTGCACACATTTTCCCCAGACTGATTGATAAAATATGTAGATGGTAAATTTCGGTCAAGCACTTTAATTGGCAAAATTGGACCAAGGGTTAGAAATGATGAGTGTTTTTTTTTAAACTGAAATGCAGTAATTACAAATCCCTTTTAAATGAAAAATATTACTTCTTCTCTACTTACAGTTGTTATAGTCCTACAAGTAGTACAAGAAAAATTGTTTGAAAGCTGTGTTCCAACCATCAGCCATTACTCCAATAGCTTAAGTCATATAAAAAAAGGGTTGAAATCGAAAGAGTACATTTAACTTATAATGGTCGAAATATAGAAATTTAATATAGTCTAACATCAAAATTCAATATTCCAACAAATTTGATAATTAATTGTACCTAAAAGAGACATGGTTACTAGAAATCATACAGAACTACAAATCATTGTTGTTTAGCTTCAACTATGTTTTAGGACTATTACATGTAACAGTGATAACATTACATTAGGCCTAAAAGCAATGTCTATTAGCTATAGAAAATCTCATAATAAATTAACCCTTGAAAGGTATTAGTACGTAAATCTTACGTGTAGGCGTTAACAAAAAACAGGCTCCTCCTTTCCCAAACTCACTTAAAACGTTTACCAGAGTGCAGTGTTGCTAAATAATTTAGTCGCTGCCAGACAGCTGTCGTGTTAAGGTGTTTTGTTGTTGTTTAAGAATAGTTATTGAGAGTATTTTACTGAAATCCTCATGTCAGATTGAACAAACAAATGTAACATAAAAAGCAATGTTTTACTTCTGTATATTTTTATTCTATTGCCACTATTGCCATGATTCGTTATTGTAAATAAAGTCTTGTTTTTTTTTTTTTTAATTGTGTAGTACAGTAAAACCTCATTAGTCCGGACTAATTGGGGCTCTAAGTCGTCCGGATAATTGAAAGTCCGGATTAAATGAAATAACCTTAATATGAACAAAGGTACATAAAGAAACACTCTTTATAGAAAACAAACATGTATTTTGAGTTTAGTTGTATGTACAGACAATACGTTCATTCATAAAACATGTAGAAAATATATTACACTGTGAATATGAAAGGTCCATTCTGTGGATTACTAGTTTAGAATGGCTTATTCCAAATTTAGCTGAATATAATCTTTATAACCTGCAGTCAACTGGCTGTCCAGATTAAGCGAAGTCCGTCATAATGGGGTCCGGATTAACGAGGTTTTACTGTACTTTGCTAAATATTTCCATTGCTTTACAAAATTATATTTTTGTAAAATATTGAAAATTAAGTGACATAACTATGTTATATTGCATCTTGGAATATAATTTAAAAAGCAAAATATATAAAAACATTTAAAGAATAAAAGGTAAATATTGATAAATACTTTTACATATCGGGAACAAATTCCCTTACTTTTATGTGTACGCCAAATTTACATACTACAAATACCCATAGTGTCATGTTGAAACACAATACCTTTCTAGGGTTGAATAATTAGTGTATATTCAAATCATAAACAATAATATAAAATGAATCAAATAGATCAGGACAAACCTTTATTGTATTAGTAAATTGTAAACAAATTTATAACAAGCTTTGCCTTACATTCAACCCCGCCTAGGATGTAATATAAGTCAAGGCAGGCGCGGATCCAGGGGGGGGGCAAAGGGGGCAATTGGC
>JAGFPH010007372.1:27807-41207 GCA_018207615.1 Philaenus spumarius | reverse complement strand
ACGAGTCCACAAACAAAGTGTTGTTGACGAGCTGCGTCGTACGGATAGTGTTTTGACTGACCGTAAACGGTGTCTAGGCCGTCCAAAAACTATCACTTAGAATAACAACCACGATAGACGACTTCAGCAAGTCTGCGGTCTCTAAAAAGAATTCTTCACCGGACATCTTCGAAACTGAACATCACTAATATGTCTTTGAGGAGAATTTTTAAAAACCTCGGTTGATTCCCGTATACAATCCAAACTTAAACCTTTGAAGTAAGAAACAAAACAGACGGATTACCTTATTGCGCCTCGGTGTTAGCAACTGTGAAAACCCTGAGAGGAATGTATGGTTTACATGTAGACCTAAACGGTTTCAGCAACGAGTTTTCTTGGATTTCAAAGTCCTGACGAATTTTATAGAGAAGCCATACCAAGATTAGCGCGCCACAAGATGATGAGCTGTATCAGGAAGAAGCATACTGGGTCCGTATTTCGTTGAAGATGACAACGGAAATCCTGTTACAGATACGTTACAGAGAGATTCTCCTTCGACCTTCTGAAGAGGTTCAGTCTGGTTGTCGGTTCCCAGTGGTTCCAACAAGATGGCGCCACCAGTCACACCGCTGTAGCCACTATTGCGTTATTTCGAAGTATATTTGGCAGCCGCCTGATTTCCCAAGAAATAATCTTTCCATACTCATCCCACTTCCCCGATTTTTCACCACCTGACGTTTATGTGCGTGGGGGGGGATGATAAAGGAAAGCATAACCCGAAATGAACCATCGACTATCATTGCGAAGCTTCGTGAAGAAATACCTAGATACATTAGAAGCGAGCAACACCAACTTGATCGAAGATCTTCAACAACGCTACAAGAATGTTCTGAAGGTTAACATACGCGTGTTAAAAACTAAAGTGTTCGACTTCCTTTCAGTCTGTATATTTGTCTAAAAATAAAACTATTACAACGACAATACCGTTTGTTTTGGAGCATACTGTACCGACTGTCTACCAACATTGAAAAACGTATTTATTAAAATAAATTAATTGGAAATTGTTTACTTTGTATTAACCTTATCAAGTCAAAGTGTTTTATTAGCGAATTTCCATAGCAAACATGAGCTATTGTAGTGGTTCTTATGGTAAGACCCAAGGTCAGGAGTAGCAAATGAGCACCGATCATAGCCCCAAAACACGTTTTGGGGTGTCATTAAAAATCATATATATATATATGTATATAAGTGTTCGCACTCTAGCGGCCGCATTTTAAGTCCGATTTGATCCAAATTTGGTACACATGTTGGTTGTGTACGTCGCTCGGACGAGTTCGTTAGCCAAAAAAATCCAACAAACGGAAGCACGTTGTTTGACCGGAAGTAACTATTTTTTGAAATTTTTCCTACGAGAATGAATTTGTTTTTGATTTTTTCTACAAATATAAATGTAGGATTTTATTCTGCACATTTTGTTTTTTTACGCGACCTTTTAGCTCACTTGGTTCGCCCAAAATCGACCAAAACGTAAAATACCATAAAAATACCCGGTGGTGCACACTCGCGAGGCCACTAGGACGAAACGAATTCTACTAATATATTGCGTACACACAGACAGCCGTTCAACGCCTTCGTGAGTAGACCTATTACCCACATTGTTGGTTGAAACCCTAAAACATAATCATTTAAACTTAATTTTGGAAATTTGCTCAACTCACATCAGCGGTCCAGCTACGTGGTCGATTTATTTACTTTGCATTAACCTTATCAAGTCAAAGTGTTTTATTAGCGAATTTCCATAGGAAAAATGAGCTATTGCAGTGGCTCTTATGGTAAGACCCAAGGTCGGGAGTAGCAAATGAGCACCGATCATGGTCCCCAGAACACGTTTTGGAGTCATTAAAAATCTTATATATATATATATATATATATGTGTGTATAGATATGTGTATATATGTGTGTGTTCGCACTCTAGCGGCCGCATTTTAAGTCCGACTTGGTTCAAATTTAGTACACATGTTGGTTGTCTACGTCGATCGGACGAGTTCGATAGCCAACAAACGGAATCACGTTGTTTGACCGGAAGTAACAATGTTTTTAGATTTTTCCTACGAGAATGAATTAGTTTTTGAGTTTTTTCTACAAATATAAATGTAGGATGTTATTCTGCACATTTTGTTTTTTTACGCGACCTTTTAGCTCGCTTGGTTCCCCCAAAATCGGTCTAAACGTAAAATACCATAGAAGTACCCGGTTCAAAGCCAAAGGTGGATTCTACCGCGGGGTTGGCGTGCAAAGCACGCAATGCATTGTAGTGAAGATAATCCCAATACGGTGGTTGGCGTGCGAAGCAAGCAATGTTTTGTGTGTTGAAGATACTCCTAATATGCGGAATGGCGTGCGAACTATTGCAGTAATTCAGCACCGTCGTGAATAGACCTATTTCCCAAACTGTTGGTTGAAACCCTAAAACATAGGCATATACACTTAATTTTGGAAATTTGCTCAACTCACGTCAGCGGTTCAGATGCGCGGTCGAATTATTTAAAGTATTCGGGAATGTCCTCGCAGTAGGCGTGATTTATTTCACGAGTCCTAGTGCTGCACAATAATTCTACTCACTTCTCAACTCTATTAGTTTGAATGCATTGTATTTGGATAACCTAATAGAACTCCGATCCAATGCAATATTTTGTTCCACTGGAAATTCGACTTTTTGGCGCTATCTATTGGGGAAACGATGGAAGCTGTTTGAAACACCAATGCTACCAACGATTTCTCCCTAGCGCTACTTCGCGGATCGATCATGTACTATTTTCGCGACAACCTTTTTTCCGGCACACAGCCCCCGTATGGATGCAAGATCTATTTATTATTCATGATCTATGGTAATAGTTAGATTAAAAATGAACTATGTATCTTTTAACACAATATTATAGAACATACCCGACTATCACATTAATCAACTCCCCCTTCCCACACTCTCTTATCATAAAGTTTACAATAAAGTTACTTAGCGTTAACGTTTCAAACCAGAATTAACATCAAGTACGTAATCTTCGCAGTTAATCATTCTAAACAAAACGCCTTACAATGTGATTTTGACGTAATCAGCCATCTAGTATGTTGCACAATGTGTGTATAGAGTTTAATTATAATATAAACTTCGTACATTAGATCCGATAAGGACACTAAACACTCAATCGAGAAGGCTACGTAGCCAAACTTGTTCAAATACATCTTTATTCAAACAAAGAAGTTATGAAAAAGTTACGGAACTTATGAATTATTCCATAAAAAGTCCCTACCTAAAGTTTCTGCTCTTAAGGCTCTTCTTCACCCTGGGGAAAGCTCAGAGAGTACAGTCTGATTTTATTCAAATTGGTCCGAGTACAGTCAGTAACCTTTTGTGGCGCGGGGAGCCGCGGAGGCGAATAATGCTGGACTGAAAACACAAGTCTCGGCGTCTGCTAATCGACCACTTACCGCTCCCCTACTCTAAGCACCATACAAGGCGTGACGACTTTTGTAGGTTGGTTAGTAGCAAACAAATATTATGCCAACTAAAATAGCTTCAGGTCGTTAATATTTACAACATCTGTATTCACATACACAAAACGCTTTTACACTGGTTACGCCGATTGCGAAAACACAGGGTGTCGCACATAATTTGGTCAAAGCTCGGGGATATCTTGTGAACGGTTGATTTTAAATCATTCAAATCTCGAATGTAACATCATAGGTGGCCCTCGATATATATTTTAAATTATAAAAGGGGGGGAAATTGCGAATAAATTCGTTTAATATAGCCTACATACCGAAAACATCAGACAGGAACTCGATAAACCTATCATATTCTCGTTTTATTTTATCACATACACCCGAGTTCCGAAAACCGTGAAATTTATATCTTACTTGGTCTGAAACCCGACAGCTCTTGGTGATTTGTGGCTTCCACGACTGTTCGTATCCAGTATTGGTTAATTCCATCGAAAGTTATTAGGCCTAAATTGCAATTAATGGTAATTAATTTGAAACCAATAACAGTATCAATTACCTGCACCTTACAATTTCAAAAACTGATAACAAACATCAATTTAAGATATACCGCAAACCCACGCAAACTGATTACACTACACATGCTTCATCCAACCACCCACAATCGCATAAAATGGCAGCATATAACAGTTCTATCCACAGAGCGCTGAATACTCCTATGGAACCACATGATTTATTAAAAGAAATCAATACAATAAAATACATAGCCCAATACAATGGCTATGACTCATCCATTGTTGACAAATGTATTTATAAACAGACCAAAAAAACAAACAAAACATTACTAAAACCTGGCATAAAAAATAAAAACAAATATATCACAATGCTATTCTCTCCATTGCTTGATAAAGAAACCCGCAATACCTTTAAGAAACAGGGATACAACATTTCTTATAGGAAAGGCAAAAGTTTAGGTCAATTAATAAATCAAAAGGATGGGAATCATGATAAATACAGTAATAGCGGGGTGTACAAATTAAACTGTATCGAATGTTCACAATACTAAATAGGACAAACTGGAAGTACATTTAAAACAAGATTTAAGGAACACCTACCCAAAAGGAACCCCAACACAACCACATCCGCATTTGCCGAACACCTGATTG
Organism: Philaenus spumarius; assembly: GCA_018207615.1. NCBI lineage: Eukaryota > Metazoa > Arthropoda > Insecta > Hemiptera > Aphrophoridae > Philaenus > Philaenus spumarius. The sequence goes on along the minus strand of JAGFPH010007372.1, from coordinate 36,564 downwards.
ATAACAACCATACATACAAAACCATAGAAGACAAACACACTAAAAACAACCCAAATAATATATTAAATGATAAACTAAAATTTAATTCTAACTGTATATATGATCTAATAAATCGTATATCTCAAGCTCAGACAACATAACAGAGAAGGGTAGACCTATCTACACAAATCTAGATACGACCTTAGATTTCATCCAGTCAACTAGTAGAACCAGCTGGTGTAACATGTGGCTGCTTAAAGACAGTTTTAATTCATATAACGTGTACAAATGTACGAGAATAACTTCTTTTTTAGTGTTTTTTAGTGTTGATAAATGTTGTTAATGGTTAGTGTCTTGTGTTTGTAAAATGTAGCTTGATAATTCCGTCTGTGTAACGGCGAAACATGTCGCACAAAAAATAAGGATTGTTTGACAAACAAGGTATTTATAACCATTTATATATGACTACTTCAAACTATCCTATTAGAAAGTTGCATTTAATCACGTGATATTTACAACAGCCCGACACACTTAATTCATGGTTTTATTATTTCAATTCTTACGGATACTGTTATTGAAATCCCTTCTATGAAATGTTAAAATTATTTGAATTTGTAAAAAAAAAACTCTAAAACTATGAACAGTTGTCATTTAAGAGAGCAAACATAAATTTGAAGACAAAATATAGACCTCTTATCTTACACCCAGCACGAAGTTATTAAACTGATATTTTCATTTCTGATAAACACAATTAATTATAATAGACCCATGTTGTTGCTTATAGAGAGAAACTATTTGAATTGGTTTTATCTCTTCTTCCATTTCAGTCTTAATAGACTTCTATCCTTGCAGCTCGCCTCGTCGATTGTCTCACATCACAATACTTTTCTTCCATGGGGTGAGAAGGTTAAGAGGTTTAGTGATTATCCTTAGGACTGTAAAGTTACAAATCCACAGATTAAGGGTGTAATTTCATGGCCTAGTGATCTCTAAAAGACTCCTAACTGAATTAGACAGTCACATAAATAGGATCAGGGATTTGTTTCGTTACCACAATAGTAAATTCAAGATAAAAGTATTAAACTTTCTTATTTTAAACTAGGGGAAACCTCTGCGTGGTCCGCACGCCAACCCCAACCTCGTTAGCATCTTCTATACACATAATCATGCTATGTTTTATTTATAATAAAGGTGTAGGATTAAAAATAACATCAAAACTAAGATGGTAAATAATGTTAAATGTTCATACCAAATTATTTCGTATATTTTATAACAAAAGTTATAATAATTCGACCACGCAGCTGAACCGCTGACGTGAGTTGAGCGAATTTCCAAAATTAAATTTATATATGTTTTTGGGTTTCAAACAACTATTTGAAATTGATCAACTCACGTAGTTGCTGCCAGCATGTTCCAAATATATTGCCATCGGTCACCTAGGTAAAAGCCGTGTTTTAATTCTGGTATTTTTACGGTATTTTACGTTTTGATTGTTTTTAGGGGAACCAGATGGGCTATAAAGTCGCGTAAAAAAAAACAAAATGTGCAGAATTATTTCATATGTCTATTTTTTAAGAAAAACTTCAAAAAAGTTTATTTCTAGTACGAAAAATCTCAAAAAATTGTATTTCCGGTCAAAAATTTGGCCTACTTTTTTTTGCTAACGAACTCGTCCAAGCGACTTAGAAAACCAACCTGTGTACCAAATTTGGACCAAATCGGACATAAAATGCGTCCGTTAGAGTGCGCACACTTATACATAAAGTTACTTCCGGTCAAAATTTGGTCTACTTCCGGTCAATTGTTTTAGCTAACGAACTCGTCCAAGTGATTTAGAAAACCAACATGTTTACCAAATTTGGACTAAATCGGACATAAATTGCGTCCGTTAGAGTGCGGACACTACATACATGTTACTTCATGTCAAAAGTTTGGTATTCTTCCGGTCAATTTTTTTGGCTAATAAACTCGTCCAAGCGACTTAGAAAACCAACCTGTGTACCAAATTTGGACCAAATCGGACGTAAAATGCGTCCGTTAGAGTGCGCACACTTATACATAAAGTTACTTCCGGTCAAAAATTTGGTCTACTTCCGGTTAATTTTTTTAGCTAACGAACTCGTCCAAGCGACTTAGAAAACCAACCTGTGTAGCAAATTTGGACTAAATCGGACATAAATTGCGTCCGTTAGAGTGCGGACACTACTTACATGTTACTTCCGGTCAAAAGTTTGGTATACTTCCAGTCAATTTTGTTGGCTAGTAAACTCGTCCAAGCGACTTAGAAAAACAACGTGTGTACCAAATTTGGACCAAATCGGACGTAAAATGCGTCCGTTAGAGTGGGCACACATATATTCATAAAGTTACTTCCTGTCAAACATTTGGTCTACTTTCGGTCAAATTTTTTTGGCTAACTTACCAGTTTAAGCGACTCAGAAAACCAACGTGTTGCCACGCGCAAACCTCCCTACCCACTTAATTTATTCAATAAACACAACCTTTTGTTGTTAACTTTAACACTTTCCCTCATCAAATAACACCCAAGTGTTTTCAGGCCTTATTTGACGTTGTTCCGTTGTACTACCCCGTTAGAACAATTTGAGAGGTTTGGCGAGGGCAAGAAAAGGAAAACTTTTCGTTTCCTATTCTTAAGTTTTTTTTAAATTTAATTTAGTTAGACCTTTTTTGTCTTTTGTGTAGTACACTAGCTCAATTCTAGACTCTTTTTCGGGATCGTTCCCTTTGGAGTTAAATTTGTAGTGATCCGTGAATAACTCACCTGCTGACTTAATTACACTAGAGCACTGAATGGTTTTAGGATTAATTTGATTGGATTTGTAAATTATATATTCAAAATTTTTCTATTGAAAACACAAAAACGATTTATTAATTAACATAAATCCATTAACTTTGAAACAACAAATTATTATTTTCAAAAACACAATTAAATTTATTAATCTTTAACTTATAATTACATATATTGAAAAGTAGCAAAGTGATTAATTCATTTATTAATTAAAATTTGTATATTAATGATTATATTATTTACATACGACGATTTGCCATTGTGAGTAATGAAATTAACTAAACGAGTTTACTTTATTCAATTTCCCCAGAATTTACTTGAATTTATTTATTTAATTTAATTTATTTATTATTTTGTAAAAAAGGGATTTATTTAAAATTATAAGTAACAATGATCGTTTGCCACTTACAGAACACAAGAAGTTCGACGCGTAATTCCTTCTGTCGATTTCCAGCGATTTAAAGTTGTTCTCCTTTGTCCCCAGAATGGTTTCTTCGGCTTACAGTTGTCTTCTCCTAGACTTAATTAAAGTTGTCCTCTCCCAGTTGATTGTAGTATCTTTTGGCAAGATAGGCCGTTTATATGGATATTCTTCTCCCGAAATTATCACGACCCGACTTAGCTTTAGGCCGGAGCTAGAAACGTAACGCACACCGAATTGATCGCCCTTTGACTTTCTCTAAGTACCCTCGGAGCTTGGTCAGATGTCTTCTCGTTGGCGTTCCGTGCTAAACTGATGTTGGAGGGGATGCAAGCTTCTCTTCTCGACTTTTCCCTTGTCAAACCAGCATCTTCCTCTATGTAACAAGAAATCCTGATTTCTTGCTTTAGAAATATATTTTTTGGTCTTAATATATTTCCTGATTTATTTGATGAATTTTAGTGCCTTTATTTCCCATCGATTAGGCCTAATTTAATTATTATCTTCATTTATTGAATTTCAATGTGCGGTCTGTTTTGCTCTTCGTAGTGGATCCGATGACGTCACTTCCCCGTCGCAGCTTGGGCCTTGAGTGCCTGTATGAACTTGTCGTTTGACAATTTTTGCATTGATTTCACCCAAACTCTATAACTTCTTTTTGCGTGGTCGGATTTTGATTTTGTTGACTTCTATGGATAGGTTGACGTTTTCTGGTTTCTCTGGAATTCGAATGGCGTTTCTACTCCTCTTCATTCTTGAGTTATAGACTTCGTTAGTTTTGCTTAAATTTTGAAATTTATTTCCTGTAAATTTGAAATTTTCCATTTTTTCTTGCTTGTATCCTCTTCGGTTGGTCTTGAAACGCGTAAATCTGGTGTTGGTTTTTTGATAGCTTGTTTGGTTGTCTAGTTATTCAGCTTGTTGTTACTCTAATTGCCTTCGTTTGGTTTTCGGCGTCTTATTCCCCCCCTTTAAAGCTCTTTTCATATCTCACATGGCATTACAATTTATTACACATATATATACCCTATTTTATCAATATTTCCCTTTAATTAATCTCCCTTGTATTTATTATGAATTAATAAAACTTTTTATTAATTTATTTTATTTTTACAAAACTATTTATTTATTTATATTGAACTTTGGCTTGATTATGCCCTATTATTGATTCTATTAAATGCTATTTTTTATGATTTAATTACATTTGAACTTTATGAGTTATTGGCCTTTTTATGCCCAAGAATGACTTTACACTTTATTTTTTAGCTATAAAACTTTATAACTTTATATTTTTTATTACTTTATTTTCTTAACCCTTTTTAACTCTACAAATGACTCTACTTTGTTTTTGGATTTTATTCAAATTCTGCAAAATCGATTTGTTTACGCTTACATTTTTGTCTATAACTTTTTAACAAATTATCATAACAAAATTATTTTTATTACTCCTTGCTTATTTAACTCTCCTTTTAACATAAATCTAATAATAACAACTTTTTTTTTATAAAATTATAAACCCCTATCTTTCAATGCTAATTCATTTCTACCAAATTTAGACAAGACTGGACAAGTCAATTCCTGTCAGATCCTGCAAGGTTTTGGCTTGGTCTTGTCGCTAATGCATACGTCACAGTCTGCACGTATTTAACTAACACAATTTTAGTTAATTCTTCAAAATTATTAATAAATACTATTTTCACATTAGAAACTACTTTTTTATCTTAATTTTGGGCTTTTCTGACACCCTTTGGCTTTAATCTTTTGTTATATTGACTCTGAATTTATTCTAATTAATGTAATTAATTAACCCCAATTGGATCGGTCGATTGGCCGTTCCAATTATTCCCCCCCTTTAAAAACTGATTTTAATTCTTAAAAATCTGTTTTAGTAACACTTTCTTATACATTTTACTTTATACAATATTTCCTTAACCTAACATTTATACAAATATCCACGTACCTTTCGTACACCTTATGTCCACCTTAGTCCACTTTTGTCCTAAATACACATTTATAACACAATTTTATATAGTCACAACATCTGGTTGTATTTGGCCTGCTATCTGAAACACATGTCTTAATACTATTTCCTTAACTACTAACAATTAATTGTAGCAAACAATCATGTTAAGTAAAATGAAAAAACCCATGACCTACTGCCCCTTTCAAAACTCACAATGTATTATTACTTTGCAATGACTTTAAAAGGTTCAAAATAACAACTCCAATTTGTCTACCAACGCTTTTTATCTCTCCCCTCGATGTTTCTCGGTGGTCATGTTCTGCGGAAATTGTTATTTACCCAGTAGCATTGTGAATGTTAATGGCTTTCCTTTCTTTCCTATTTCTCATCGCTTCACTTCTGTGGGTCGGTGACTTGTTGTGTTTTGCAGGATGTTTTTATTTTGGTTTGACGGATGTTTTTTGTTTACTTCCACTTCCTTGCTGCTGGCCTAGTTTTCGAAGACTGGTTTCCCTTCTGCACTTCGATTGTCACTTGCCTATGAATTGTGTTATTTACAAGTTTATTTACACTATTGTTTTCATCTTAGTTCTTGGCTTGTTTCCGAATTTGTTTATTACACAGTACTTCATTTTAGTTTTCGGTTTGTTACCGAACTTGTTTACTTTATTGTATTTCATTTTAGCTTTTGGTTTGTTTCCAAACTGGTTTACCTTGCTGTACTTTGTTTTTTGAAGAGGTTTCCTCACCTTAGCATTAATTCCACGTTGGCTATTTCTCACAAATCTCCCTTTTTTAATTACTTGCTTAATTCTCCTTTTATTTATTTCTATTGATTTACAGACCTTTTGTGTTAAACCCCCTTTGCTTTCACGTATCTCTTTCAACGTTTCCAGCTCCCTAGATCGCAGTATTTCTGAACGATCCTTTAAGTTTTGGTTGCCCTGATTTTCCCCCTTCAGTAACACCTCACTTAAACCTTGGTTATTCCGTATCTTTTTCATCGGCTCTAACCCTTTAACACTCATCTCTCCCTTATTGAAATTTTCTAACTCATAACCTTTGGAATTTTTACGTTTGGTTTGTTCGCCTTTCCTACAATTTTGTTTTACGTCTATTTTGGTTTTAATAGACAACAGACATGCCCCTTTCTCTCGCATACCCGGATTTGGATCACCGACTTGTTGAATGATTCCACATTTCATCAAATCTCGTTTAAAGTTGTTATTAAAACGGTTTTCTTCGTCCAATCTCAATTTCTTTACTCCTATGAAATTTTTCCTATTTCCCTCTATCTGTTTAACACTTTGTTTACTTTTAACCTCCTCCTTTGTTTTAAAATTGATTTTTATTTCTTCCCCTTTAATTATGACTTTTAAAAATTCTTCTTCTAAATTGATTTTTGCTTTTAGCCTATTTAGTATATTACATCCTAATATAGCTTTAGTTGTTAATTTTGGCACTATTAAGAATATACCTTCTATTGTTCTGCCTGCAAAGTTTATGGGTATCATTGTTTGTTTGGCTACCCTTACTCTCCTATTTCCTATTGCCCCTACTACCTCTACATTCATTACTGGTAGCTCTAAAAATCTATAACCCTTTACTTTTAACTGCTCAAAATACTCCGCTTGAATACATGAATATTCTGCCCCCGTGTCCAGTTCAAGACACAATGGACTTTCATGAATTTTGACCTCTACCTCCGGACATTTGATCTTATCTTTTGGTAAATAGGTGTTATTTGGCTCTTCTAATAACTCTTCCCTAATATTCAACGAAATATTCTGCAGTTTAAATTGTAAATGGCTCCTTTTATTATTTATTCTCGCGGTCCCTGATTCCGTATACTTATTTTGTACCTTTGATTCCAATCCTTCATTCCCAGAGACCAACTTCGTTAGTTTTTTGGACTAGGTTTTGGATTTTGATTAGATGGAATAGGTTTCTTAGGGTACTGGGTTTGGCTTGTGCTAGGTTGATTCTCATAGGATCTGGGGTATGGGTGTTTAGGAAGGTTTCCAGAGTCCGTATTACGCGTTGGTTGCCTGTCTAGGTTCCCTTGGTTTCGCGGATATTCGTCTCTAGGGTCTCGCCTATTTTCCCTCTCCATTGCCTCAAAATCTCTTAAAAGTTCTATAGCCTCTTCAAAACTTTCGCTTGGCTTTCCTACGCTAGCTACCCGTATTCTTTGGTCAAAATGCCTCAACAATCTATTTATTACAAATTTCTCCGGAATAGCAGGTTCTAAATACCGGGCCTTTGTTACCATTTTACAAAAATATTCTACTCTTGTCATAGAACCGCGATCATTATATCTCCCATTCTCTATTTGATTTCGCAAAATTTGTTGTGCCTGGTAGCCCCAGAAATTCTCTAAAAATTTTGCTCTAAATTCCCCATAGTTTGTGCTATCCCTCTTTACAATGGACCACCAATCTATTACTGCACCTCGCAAGTATCTCTCGATTACTTTTAACTTTTCTTCCCCATCTAACAAAGGGTCTATCTCATTAAAAAGGTCTTCCATATCCGTTATAAATTTCATGGGACTTTCCTTTGGTGTACCCCAAAATTCTTGGACTTTGTGCTCCCCTTCTTTACTAGCATGGATATAAACTACGCGCTTTTCTGCCCCTGCCACGCCATGGGCTGTGCTAGAACTCCTAACCCTTTTTTCTAACGCTTTAACTGTCGTTTCTAATTTCTTTTCATTCGCGTTTACTTCTTCTATTCTATCCCTATTTGTTCTTCCTAACTCTTTAATCTGTACAATGTCTTCTTTTATGTCTGCGATCTCTACTTCGCAATGGTCTACTCTGCCCTGAATAAATTCCATCCCTTTCTGTACCTCTTCTCTTATTCCCCCTACGGCTCCTAAAATTTTATCTTCGCGTTCTTTCTCCCTAGCTTCGCGTTCTAATTTTTCAGCTACCCTTTCCTGCTCTCTCACTTTTTCCCTAGCTTCGCGTTCTTTCTCCCTAGCTTCGCGTTCTAATTTTTCAGCTATTCTTTCCTGCTCTTTTAATAACTCCCTAGCTTCACGTTCTTTCTCCCTATCCTCCCGCTCTTTCTCTTTGGCTAACATTACTTTTAACAATTTTTTAATCTCCTCTTCCTCCCCTTTTTTCTGTCCGCTTGGAGTTGCCATTGTTTATGATTTTAAAAAATTTGTTAAATTTCCCTAATCTTTTATATTCTAAATTAATCACTCTTATTGCTACACTTCTTACAATTACTCTTATATTTAACAGGTCAGCTACCCTCAGATCACTTTTAACTGTTCGTTCGTTGTCTCAGTGAGAAATAATTATTTTAAACTTTAAAATATTATTTGTCACACGAGCCAACGCGTTGGGCGCCACTTGCCACGCGCAAACCTCCCTACCCACTTAATTTATTCAATAAACACAACCTTTTGTTGTTAACTTTAACACTTTCCCTCATCAAATAACACCCAAGTGTTTTCAGGCCTTATTTGACGTTGTTCCGTTGTACTACCCCGTTAGAACAATTTGAGAGGTTTGGCGAGGGCAATAAAAGGAAAACTTTTCGTTTCCTATTCTTAAGTTTTTTTTAAATTTA
>JAGFPH010007372.1:16023-27707 GCA_018207615.1 Philaenus spumarius | reverse complement strand
TGGGAACCATGATCGGTGCTCATTTGCTACTCCCGACCTTGGGTCTTACCATAAGGGCCACTGCAATAGCTCATTTTTCCTATGGAAATTCGCTAATAAAAGTTAAAAGAACCACTAAGGCTCAGATGTACACCTAACCAAAAAGTTACTCACTATCAAATTACCGTATATTATCAATAAATAAGTCTACTATATATGTCTTATTTATTTTTAATTAGGATGTAACATAGTTTTTTTCTTATTTTTAAATTCCTTAACGCAAGTTTTTATTGGTTTGTGTGTGTTGAAACCAGAAGTGTTGGTTACAGTATAGGCCTAACTTAAAATATTATTTTGTACTAAAAACTGGACATCCGAATCAACTGTTTTATCTCTCATTTTATTCAACTGGTTACTATGGTAATGAATGTAAATACATTCAAGAAGTTGTTTCATCAGTATAGGCCTACCATAAAATTATGTTAAGTTTTTTTATCCAAATCAGCTGTTTATTTTAATATGTAAACAGACGTTTGAATAACACTGTAAACCTTTATCGTTGATTTTTACTTTCTCACTATACAAAAAAAAACGGGTCTACGATTTTGATAAAATTTGGCTTATTTGTAGCCCTTAATGTACCCTACCATATGCAAAAAAAACACATCTTTTTAAAAATTTTTGTTTAGCTAATAATAATAATAACTGATTTTTGTTGTTTTTTGGAAAAAAGGGGGTTGTTTTTCAAAATGTTTTAAAACCTTTTTTTCGTGCCTCCATACAGGCCAAATTGACATGTTTGGTGCAAATTTGTTCGAAATCATCGAATAGTTTTCTCTCTAGCTAATAATAACAAAATTTATTAGTTACTCTCTACTTTAATGTATTCCCACTCTTACTTTAATAGAATTACGAAGTCACAGTGAATCTGTTTAATAATTTAAATATGTTTGTGAGAAAGTATGCGCCAGTTTCTGGTACCGTTTATTTAAAGTTATTACTGATTCATAATTACCTCATCTACTTTCAATACTCAACTAGTTCTCTTTGCCAAAGGTAACACATACTCAAGTATTGAATAGAACCATTGAATGTACGAACTTAAACTATGTAGGTGACCTTATTATCTATTCAAAGGCTTCCACCCTAACTTGAGGCAGCCAAAACTGTTCTGCAGGGTTTGTAGTCACTCGTCCGCAAACGATCCTTTTACAATCCTACAGCATTTACATTGAAACTAGAAATATTAAAGTTACATTAATGCTCCAGTAAACGAGAAAGCAACCGGAAACGCAACCGCTTCTCACTGTATCCCTATTTAAACAGTGCAATTTCTTGCAGCTGAACGCTTTGACATTGCCTCATTTCATACCATTTTATAAGTCTATCTTTTGTAATTGAGTGTTGGAAAAAAAAACTGAATATTCTTTATAAAATTTCGGATTCGGCTTGCAAATTATTTTTCATTATTAATTTTTTATTGTGTCAGGAAAAAATTCAAACTTTGTACTTACAAAATGTCAATTACATAACAGATCAAAAGCATTTAAAAAAATGTAAATTGCAAGACGGATGCGTATTGTGACTGTGCTTAAAATGAGACCTTACAAACAATTTTATGATAAAAAGTAAACGAAATAAATGGTTTTAAATTTAACATTGCTCTTATGGGATACAAATCCAAGATGGCCGCCACTACAGCAGACCCTTAAAGCCGTTTCTTATACTGCAAATCTTTTTAAAAAAACCCTTAGAGACATTGCTACACAACTTTTGCTCCGAACACGGTAGGGCACATTTATTTGAATGGCTTTTTAAAATTTAAACTATAACTATAATTAATTTCCCTTGTGCCACATACAGATAAATAGATAAAATTAATACAGGATGTTTCAAAAAATGAACTAATAATGTACCTGGTGTGTTCATTGCATTATCTATAGTAATAAAAATGTAAATGTGCGTTTGTTCAAAATCTAAAATCTCTTAAAGTTCTTCACCAATTACTATGAAATTTTGACCCAACATTGCATTCGAATCCACGTGTGTTTTTATACTTATAGCGCCCTCTGTTGGATATAAAAATAACACAAACTATACTAATCAATTTACGGCAATAATGGGAGCGCCATAATAATAATAATGAAACATGTTTAGTGATGGTATAATAATCAGCTGTTTGCTCTAATATATTCATTAACAGCTGTTTTCAAACTTTGAAACAATCATATGTATTTCTAACTTTAGGTTAGGTTTACATAAACAACGCCATCTGTTGAACGTAAAAATATCACAAACTGTACTAAATATTTTACGGCATGGGAGCGCCATAATAAATAATAATTGAATATGTTTAATGTAATATTTTTTCATTAACATCTGATTTCTAAATTTTAAACAATTGTTTGTATTTCTAATTTTCTAGGTTAGGTTTGTGTTTAAGTGCAGACATGGACCTTGCTGGTTCCATTAGCCTTTATTACAACGGCTATTATAAAATATGAAATAATTAGATTTGTACCTTCAACATTATTTACCATCTTAGCTTTGAGGTTATTATTATAAGCTACACGCTACACCTTTATTATAAAGAAAACATAACACATGTTTGTAGAAGGTTCCAACGGGGTTGGCGTGCGGAGCGCGCATGGCTATCCTCTAGTTTACAGTAAAAAAGTTCCAAAAATTGTAAGTAATAAAATGATTACATGACAGTTCCCCACACTGACACTTCCTCACAGCCCTTGGACTCGGCTACCTGTTTAATGAAATAATCTCGACTTACAGTTCCACACACACCCCCCCCCCCCCCCCAAGGTGTACGAGGCTTCAGCGATCGTCGTTACAGCCGCACCATTGACAACCCACTTTATACATAATACTCCTTTGGAGTGAAGAAAAGCGTTCGGTCTTTGTACTTCATTACTAAGGCCTCTTTCACACGATACGACTTTTCTCCGTGTGCCGTGGACGGCGCGGCGCCGTGCATTCCTGAGCAAGCGCCGTGAATGACACGGCGTGCGTCGTGGACGGCACGACTTCTCTTCACGGCGTGAATTTATTCAGTTGTGTGAGATGGATGATCAAGAGAATATACTATGTCTATAAATTGGTATAAGATATTAATTTTGTTATAGTATGTTTATACATGTATTATTTACATTTAGTATATATTTTATTAAAAATAGTTAAATATGTTTAGAGAAAATGGGGTTTTACTGAACACGCGTTTTCAACATCTAAAAAGTGTACCGTACATGTCTTCGGTAAAAATTATTTTTTTTTAAATATTCAATTGGTTTTAATAAAAGTTATACTACATATTATAAACAATATATGTAGGCCTATAAACAAACATACTATACAAAAATGGGGTTCCTATTAAAATTTTTAGACGGTTTAACGATTAGGCCTATAATAAGTTACAAATAAAGTTTACGGTGTCGTATTTGGTATGTGACGGGCTCGTGTAGGATAAACCAAAGACCGCATATGAGTTAATTAGTAGCGTTGAGATTGTTTAAATACATTTTTTAAGTGAAATACAATAAAATAAGATCAACCTAGTATAAATTCACATGCAATAAACAAATATTGACTTAATTTTTTAGATAAGTTTTTTATCGTTTTGGTTATAGGAATACAAAACAGTAGCTACATTTAAAATATATAGGCCTACCAAATTTAACCTATCCTTGTATTACTATCAACTATCATTTCTTTAACCTTTATGTTATCTTTAGTTGCAAGTTTTCTAGTAAAATAACTTACCGTAAATGTTTTTATCGGCATCAGACATTTCTCCAAATTTCGAATTCAAACGAGTGCAGATTTTACGCCATGCAGCACTAGTTTCTGTTTTTGATTTATAAATTTCAAGAGTTTTATCCCACAGAACAGGTCTTTCTTCGATTAGTGTTATAAAAACATCTATGTTCAGATCTTCAGAAAGTGACTTTTGATGCACTTATTAAACACTTTTAGCACACAAGAACAAAGAAGCAATTAGTGCTGTGGTTTGGTTAAGTAACTTTACGCATGCGCAACAGCCAAGTCAAGCTGAGTCGAGTCGACCTGTCTGAACATGCTCAATGCAGTCAATAGTAATCAACGCGCCGTGGACGGCGCGGCGCCGTGTCGTGGTTTGAATAACGCCGTGATGTTCACGGCCGCCTGGCACGGCGCAAAGTCGTGAACGATTTGTGTGAAGAGATTAATTTATGTACATAGTAATCAAAGTTCACAACGCCGTGCCGTCCACGGCGCACGGCGAGAAGTCGTATCGTGTGAAAGAGGCCTTACACTTACTCACCTACGATATCAGATGATTCTTCCAAATCACGTTTCTCCGATATCCAATTCAGAAACTGAATTAAAATAATCATGCTCCTACCAAACATAGTAAGCACCTACTTACCTATGCACAATGTAATAAATTATCTATATGCGAAATTTTGTTTAACAATCCATAAATTACTACAAATTCTGATGTTTTTTATGTAATTTGTGCCAGTAAACTATATATGGAAAGAGCAACGAAATTATATTGACATAATTTTAAAAGATTTATGTAAATTTAAAAACCTTATATAATTTGATGTATATAGAATTATAATTATTTGTAACTTAACATAGAAAGCAAAGTAAAACTCATAATAAAATTGTAAATGTCTAGTACAAATTATTATCTTATACAACTTACCTAAGTGTAACAGCAAGCCTTTCTTCAGCTGGTATAGCATCTCTCATTTTTGTATTTTGTCTCTTGATACCTTCTTCCACTTTAGAAAATAATTCATCAAATGACCCTACCGACATTCTAAAATAATTGAAAAACTTATTTTCATCATTTCTTAACTCACTGAATAACAGCACAAAAGCACCTAAAATAGGCCTTTGAACGTTTAATGAATGCACCCCACTTCATTCTATTTCTTCTTTTTTTGCTTTGCGAATTTAATAAGTACAAACATAGCATCTTCTCTTGATCATCCATCTCACACAACTGAATAAATTCACGCCGTGAAGAGAAGTCGTGCCGTCCACGACGCACGCCGTGTCATTCACGGCACTTGCTCAGGAATGCACGGTGCCGTGCCGTCCACGGCGCACGGCGAGAAGTCGTATGGTGTGAAAGAGGCCTAAGATGCGAAGAACGTGCTGGAGCGTTGTCTTGATGACGCTGCCAAGTTCCTGCTAACCACAACTTAGGTCGCTTACGCCGCACAGCATCACGAAGACCTCTTGATAGTTGCCCTTGGGGAGGGTATTCGTGGTGTACGACACCTCGAAAGTCGAAGAAAACGGTCATTATGGCCTTGACATTGCTACCCACCTGCCGAGCTATCTTCGGTCGGGGGGTGTCGAATACCGCCATTGCGAGGACTGCATTTTAGTTTCGGGGTAGTAACCGTACGCCCACGACTCATCACCAGTTATTATCGTATTTAAGAAACTGGTCCCTATTTGCGCAGCCTAACATGTCTTGCACAATTTCCAAACGAAACTCTTCTTGTTCTCTTGTCAACAGCTTTGGCACGAATTTGGCGGCTACCCTTCTCACGAGTAAATCTTCAGTTAGGATGGGGTGAGCGCTTCCAACACGTATCCCAACTTCTTCTGCCAACTCTTACACGGTTGATCTTCCAGCACCAAAGCTTCAACTCGGGCAACAACCTCGTCGTTTTTGCTGTTGGAAGACCTACCAGATCGTGGTTCACTATCGACGGATGTGCGACCACATTTGAAGAGATTATACCACTCTTTTAATTTGTATGGCACCCATGTCATCCTTTCCAAAAGCTTTTCGAATGGTTTCTGCTTGATTATCTCCGCGTTTGTAACAAAATTGAATGCAATAACGCTGATCGACTCGTTCCGTCATTTTAGAAAATTAAAAATCCGACGAGCGTACCCTAGACTATTCTGTTTAAGACGTGTTTAAAAATGAGTGACGTAACTTATCGGTCGGGAAAAAATATCAGCGTATTCCTTTCATGTCTGTGATGAAACACGTCCCCCACCTTCAGTACTTTTTGAACAGACCTCATAGCCTAGTACATTTTGACCGACGAACAGTTAACTACTAATTAAACTTTGTGCAAACATTGTGCACACAGATGAAACTTAGAGTTTGGACGCTGTCGTAAGCAGTCGATTATGCCAAAATCACCCAGTAAGCCACTTTGTTATAACGATAAACTTTAAAGACTTTGTGTGTATTCAGTTTGAAACATTAACTCCGCCAACTTCTCTGTAAACTTGGCTCTAAAGGGGAAGTATGAATAATGCGATAGTGGATGTTAAGGTTAGTGGATATGTCGGAGTTCTTCTTCGGTGAGCGGTATGAAAGGCTTAATAGGCCAGTCGGTAGAGGTAATTTTAGACCAAAAGTTCCAGTAATTTACAATACGGCTGATTTTTTTTTTTTATAAGTACATTAAAGTATGTAGATTAACATAAAAAAAGTTTACCAGTCTATCGATTTCCCAAAGTCGAAAAATAAATCGATTATAATTTTTTTTTTTCGATTATCCTTAATATTTCGAGCTATGATGAAGATAGAGAAAAATAAAATATACCACCGTGTAGGGGAGGTATAACAAAAAAGGTCATTATGTATTTATTTCGTCCGACCAATGGTTTGTCTGGAAAAAATTCGAAAATGCAGGTATGTATTTTGCAGCAGGAAAACACACTAAAATTGGACATCTTATTTATATATAAAGCGTTGGCTCATTCTAAATTGTCCAAATTTTAATATATCGAATTGAAACTTGACGTAGGAGTTAAAATATATATTTTAAACATTTATGCTGAGTCTCAGCTTGTTATCTTGAAAATGACCCGAACTAGGAGTCGATTGCGATTATCGATTTTAGGAGTACCGGACCCACGAACTAATTTCAATCTATTCCAGTTTCGTCAATTTTTGGAAAATCAACATCAAATTTGTTTTACAAGTTGAGTACACCAGTATAAATATTCTTAGTAAGTATGAACGATTTCTTTCATGTTATTTTTAAAAACGAGGCGCTTGAAAATAGTCTTCTGTTTTACCTATCTCGTTTTAACTAAACACCTTTGGATTCAACGACTCCATTTTCGACATTTTTGAATATATCGATTTAAAAATTGGTACAGAAGTTAAAAACACAATTGTTTTTTGCTATACTTATTTTAAAAACTATATTTAAAAAATTGACTAATCTTCAGCCGATTAACTCAAGCGTTTTGATGAAAAATCTAAAAAGGTCTAAAATTATACTTTTTTAAGTTACTTGTGCTTTGAAAAGTAAATAATAAAAAGTTTTATACTCCTTGATCTTGTTTGAATCTATATATTTAACTTGTAAAAAAACTTTCAGGTTGATATTTTGAAAATTTTCTAAACTGGAGCTGTTTAAAATGAATTGGTGGGTCCGGTACTCCTAAAATCGAGAAACCCACTGATAAGTCAAGTGGCTCTAGATCGGGTAATTTTCAAGATAACAAGCTGAGACTCAGCATAAATGTTTAAAATATATATTTTAACTCCTATGTCAAGTTTCAATTCGATATATTAAAATTTGGCCAATTTAGAATGAGCCAACGCTTTATATATGAATAAGATGTCCCCTTTTATTGATTTCCCCTACTGCAAAATACATACCTGTATTGTCGAAATTTTTCGAAACAAATCATTGCTCGGACGAAATAAATACATATGACCTTTTTTGTTGAAAAATACCTCCCCTACACTTTGGTATTTTTTATTTTTCTCTATCTTCATCCCAGCTCGAAATATTAAGGATAGTCGAAAAAAATGATAATCAATTTTTTTTCGACTTCGGGAAATCGATAGACTGGTAAACTTTTTTTTATGTTAATCTACATACTTTAAGGTATTTATAAAAATATTACAAATTACTGGTAGTTGTAACCTATACCGACTGGGCTATAATGTGCGCCCACATAAGGATGATAACTCATGTTCCATAAACTCAACGAACCAAAGGAGACTTTTGACGATGTTGTCCTGTAAGATGTTTTGTCCTTTAATACCGAATTTCCACAGGAAAGATGAGCTATTGCAGTGACTCTCATGGTGAGACCTAAGGTCGGGAGTGGTCAATGAGCACCGATCATGGTCATTAAATGAGCACAGTTTTGGAGAGTCATTAAAAATTGTAAATACATGTATGCAGGTGTTCTGACTCTAACGGCAGCATTTTAGGTCCGATTTGGTCAAAATTTGCTACACACATTGGTTTTCTAAGTCGCTCTGATGGGTTCGTAAGCAACAAAAATTGTGTGCTTAAAACCACACGGGAGAGGTGTAAACTTCTACGGCGATATTCTGATGAATATAAAATATATTATGGAAATTATTTTGTGTTATTAAGCTGAACATCTGAATCAACTGTTTATCTGTTATTTTATTCAATTGATTTCATGGTAACGGATGTAAATACATTCAACAAACGTGTATTTATTCATCAGTCTAGGCCTAACCTAAAATTATAAAAGATTATACATTCGAATCAACTGTTTTATCTGTTATTTTATTTTATTGGTTTCTATGGTAATGAATGTAAATACATTCAAGAAACATACGTTGGTTCTTCAGTCTAGCCCTAACCCAACATTAGAAGGTTATACATTAGAATCAGTGTTTATCCGGCATTTTATTCAATTAAATTGTGTTAACATTAACGCGTTAAATCTATGACATAGGACAAT
Organism: Philaenus spumarius; assembly: GCA_018207615.1. Classification (NCBI taxonomy): domain Eukaryota; kingdom Metazoa; phylum Arthropoda; class Insecta; order Hemiptera; family Aphrophoridae; genus Philaenus; species Philaenus spumarius. The sequence continues at coordinate 19,007 of JAGFPH010007372.1, read as the reverse complement.
CTGTTACAACTTAAATATACTATACTAACAATGAGTCAATGGCCTAACCGGCTATGGCGTAATTCTATGGTAATGGACTCTGCCGGTTCGAATCTCGGCAAGATCAAAACTTTTTCAAACCGATGGAATAGATAGAGCGTTTCATAAAATGCATGAAAAATGCGTGACGGTAAAATCCTTTAAACGTTTCTAGACCTATGCGTTTCTTAAATGATACATATGAAGTGCAATACATTGTCTTGCATTTAGATTGTTGGTGTCTGAGGGTTGTGAATGAAGAAACTGCCCTTAAAAAAAGCCCTTAAGTTTAGTACACATATTTATTAAAAAATACATAGAAAAAATGATTCGATCACGCAGCTGAACCGCTGACCTGAGTTGAGCGAATTTCCAAAATTAAGTTCATAAGCCCATGCTTTAGGGTTTCAACCAACAATTTTGGAAACAGGTCTACTCACGACGGTGCTGAATGTGTACGAAATATGAGAATGGAATTTGTTAGCGCTTCTTCGTTACATTCGCAGTGGAAAAACTCGCTTTGCACCTCGATCTTGTGGCCTCGGGTTAGGAGCTTCGCTTCACTCGCAGCGTAAAAACTTGTCCGTCGGCCTCGGATGAGAAGATGCCCGGCAAAGGTAAAATCCACCACGTGTCCATGAACCGGTTATTTTTATAGTTTTGATCGATTTTGGGGGAACCGTACGGGCTATAAGGTCGCGTAAAAAACAAAATGTACAGAATAACTCTAAAAAATCATTCTCGTAGGAAAAATCTCAAATAAATTTTACTTCCGGTCAGAAAACGTGCTTCCAGTTGTTACATTTTCTTGGCTAACGAACTCGTCCGAGCGACGTAGACAACCAATATGTGCTCCAAATTTGGACCAAATCGGACTTAAAATGCGGCCGCTAGAGTGCGAACACATATGTACATATACATATATATGACTTTTAATAACGCCCCAAAACGTATTCTGGAGACCATGATCGATGTTCATTTGCTACTCCCGACCTTAGGTCTTACCATAAGGGTCACTGCAATAGCTCATTTTTCTTACGGAAATTCGCCAATAAGTCATGCAATAGATTACATAAATTATAAATACGCGTACACAAATATTACCTAAATAGTTTAACCTACCTAATTTTGAGGTTGATTTGATTTTTGGGATTTTTAAACTGATTGAGAGAATAAGTTCGTGTTTACTGAGGCACATCTCTACGCGGAATGTAAAAGAATATGAATGGTAAAAACAAATTGGCTTTAGACCTTCATGGAAAATCTAATTAGAATTTCCGGCTCTGGCAGGTGACGGCACTTTCCTACGCTAAATTTCGACGAATTTCTTGTTTACTTGTTAAAATGCTTTCAATATCAAAAGACATTCCCTGCGATGTTTTCTCAATTGTTTTTATTTGCTTTTAAATTGTATGAAACGTAAAATAATCTTTTGAATAAGAGTATACAATGCTTAGAAAAAATACGTAAATACAGTACATATAAATCCGATCCTGTTAATAGCCTACCAGTGACTTGGACCCCAACATGGGTTCTTATGTTTTCTGCACCGAGTTATGACGGATGACGACGACATCTTGTTTTTGATGACGTAATATGCACCGACTTCCGACGGATGATTATATTATGTGCGATGAAATGTGTAACAAGGCTTGGAAAAAATATGTAAATGCATATAAATCCGATCCCTAATAATAGCCTACGAGTAGTCCTTCCGTGACTTGGACCCCAACGTGGGTTCTTACGTTTTCTGCACTGAGTTATGACAGATGACGACGACATCTTGTTTTTGATGACGTAATATGCACAGACTTCCGACGGATGATTATATTATGTTCGATGAAATGTGTAACAAGGCTTAGAAACAATATGTAAACGCATATAAATCCGGTCCCTAAAAATAGATTATCCAGTAATCCTCCAGTGACTTGGGCCCAACATGGAATCTTATGGGATGTTTTTTGCACCGAGTTGCGACAAAACTAGACACCATCTTGTTTCTGATGTCGTAGTACGCACCGATTTCCGACAGATCATTATATAATGTGTGATAAAAAATGTAATAAGGCTAGATAACACAGATAATATCTAGTTAACCTACTTAACTTCGACACTGGTTAAGAAGTTAAAGTTGTCACACAATAACCGTACTGACAAAGCGATGTTTTCCATTTGGAATTGAAAACAGGGATACAAACAACACACAACAAATTTCTTTGCAGTTGCCCGATGCTGTGTATGATGTTGTTGTTTGTTGATGGAATCATGTTGCCAACCCAATATCAACATATTGGCAACATTTTGTTGCCCGGTCTGTACTTGCCTTTGCGTAGCAAATATTTTATAGTATAGATGTAGCGAAAAAAAATAAACATTTTTAACACAGATGGACGAAAGGGGTTCCGAATTTACCCAAAACCTGATTTTTAATATTCACGTTCGTTTGAGTTATGAGTGACAAAATGGCGCAACACATCATTTCTAGAGCTCACCTGAGCACAGCTGATCATGTTTCTAGGCCTAAATGGAAAATTAATCTTCAGGCCGAAACTTATTAGATACCTATTTGTAACACGCTTTTATTATCTTAGTATGTATTTATGAATCTATGTAACGGAATTTTTTAACGTAAAAAGTCGGATTGATTTGAAACTTTGCACACTTATCAAGGACCGATGACAATGCAATAATTTAAACAGTTTGTCCCATTATCCTTGAAAGGACCCTCAGGATTAGCGATTTTTCATTATAGCTTGACCTGTATGTAGCCTATGTAACGCAATCTTTCATAGTAATTTTAACCAACTTAAAGACGTCTGATTAACTTGAAACTTTGCACACTTATCAAGGACCGATGACAATGCAATAATTTAAATAGTTTTTCCCATTATCCTTGCCAGGACCCTCAGGATTAGCGATTTTTTATTATAGCTTGACCTGTAGCCTACGTAACGGAATCTTTCATA